>VYZV01007059.1:13099-25361 GCA_013401275.1 Pandion haliaetus | reverse complement strand
GTGGGGAGTGATCCCTCCCAGTCCTTGTCTCGACCCACGAGCCTGCCTTTGGATTTTCTCCTCATCCCACCGTGGCCAGGGGCAGGGGTGTGGAGCGAGCGAGAGGCTGGGTGGTGCATTGTTACTGGCTGGGCTGAAACTGAAACCACGACAGTAATAAAATGACAGTAATAATAATAATAATAATAATAATAAAAGGATTGGAATATACAAAACAAGTGATGCACAATGCAATTGCTCGCCACTCGCCGACCGATGCCAAGTTAGTCCCCAAGCAGCGATCCACCCCCAGAGGCCAACTCCCCCCAGTTTATATACTATATGTGACACCACATGTTATGGAATACCCCTTTGGCCAGTCTGGGTCAGCTGTCCTGGTTGTGTACCCTCCCAACTTCTTGTGTCCCTCCAGCCTTCTTGCTGTCTGGGCATGAGAAGCTGAAATATTCTTGACTTTTAGTCTAAACACTACTTAGCAACAGCTGAAAACATCAGCGTGTTATCAACATTCTTCTCACGCTAAATCCAAGACACAACACCATACCAGCTACTAGAAAGAAAATTAACCCTATCCCAACTGAGACCAGGACAGTCATCCAAGCCTAAATTGCAGTGACTCTGTAGTCCTGATTCTGTTTATGGTATGAATTGCCAATTCAACCCTAACCTAAAATGATGGTAGAAAAACAAAGTGGTAATTATATATTTGACAGCATAAAAAAAAAAAAATAAATTAAGTTAGTGTCTTTGCATTTTGAAGAGCAGAACTGAATTTACTTTTTTGTAAATTCTCTAAATTTAAGTTTCTCAACCTATGCATTATGTACAGCTTAGGCAGAAAGTTAAGTCAGCAACAAAACTAATTTTGTATTTTATCTGGGTGAGTGGTGCATTTCCAAATTGTACATTTAATACAAGGAATTAGCTGAAGCCAATTTGGAAACAGGGTAGAAATAAAAAAACATACATTAAAAAAGGTTATGAAAACATACAAAATGCTAGCAAACATGTTAATGGATTCTGGCAGCAGCAGACAGCCAAAGTGTATCTAACATTGATCAGCAGTTTTGCTCTGATCTGACATCCAAAAAAGCTTTTGAGTTTTAGGAGGGTTTGGTGAGCAGCTCACCCTTCACTCTTGGCAAGAGTGGGAAGAAACATTGTTCGGAATTTTTCCCTCTGCCAATGGCAATGATCATTTGAGCCAGCATTTGGCAAACATTTTTTTTTTCAGCTTTTACAAGCTGGCTGTAGCGGCAATTGCATATAACAGTAAGCACTTTCTGGTTCAGCAATGTGTCTACTGAGGCTCCTCCTGTTGCTGTCTGGTACGAAATATCAATTTTCATGATAGACATCTCTCTGGGAAGGTGAATGACTTCCTTTCATTCCTAGTGATAGCATTTCAACTCAAAGTTGAATATGGACTTGAATGCCTGCTCCTGGATTCCTTCTTCAGACAAGCAGCTTTTGTCCCTCACAAGCAACAAGGAGTCTCAACACTTATGGTTTTGTGGATTTTATCTCAAGTCACTAACTTCCAGAATTCAGAAATGCTTAAGTATTACAAAATGCTTAAGTATTACATACTGTTTTTTTCTCTTTCTGAACATGAGTTGAAATTCTTGCTGCTTCAGACTGAAAGGGGGATGCTCACAGACTAGTCACACAGAATTATGTATATGAGTATTATGTCTTTTAAGATTCAGGTTCTTATTACTCTTATTACTCTTATTGATTTAAATATATGCAAACCACAATGAAAGCCTGTTATCGTCAGGAAACAACTAATTTATCTACAAAATGTACCTAAATTTCCCAACTCATCACACCAGCTGCTTAAACCATGGACTTTGGAAAATAACTAGGGTTAGTCTGTCTACATGCATAGACTGTTTGGCAAAGGTGTTTTGTTCCAAGCTATCTTGCTGTTGGATGCTTTCATTTATTTTGGGGAAAAGAAAATGTTGTCAAACTTTGACATACATGTTTCTCCACCACTTGATAAGAAAGTGATTTTGTTTTAGAACAGCAACTGCTGTTACCAGTAAAATATAATGCAAGTCTGTAAAAAAAGACAGAGGTGACTTTGCAAAGACTTTGGAGTGGGAGATTTTAACAAATGTGTAAAAGAAATCACATGCCTAAGCAAAAAAACAATAGTAACCTTCATGCACAGCTACAGCTCATTGCTTGGTGTGTCTCAGTAGTACTATCCCCCTTTAAAAAGATAGTATTTTCCTTGCTATTGAGAGAAGTGAGATTAGCCAATGAACATCATTTTTAATATTAATTTATCATAGGAAACAATTGAATCATTAGTATTTTGCTTGCCTGTTATTTACAGGTATATTTTCCTATTCCTTGTGTTATCTACTAACTTGCATTTTGTTGAGTTTTCATCATCTGAAGCAAATAAAGAAATCAGTGGAAATTTCATTTGGCTTTCTTTGCATTATCACTCCTGGATCATACAGTCAGTTGAAGATTTAATAGATTCAAGTGGACGTTTTCTAATTCTGGTATGTTACAAAGAATTAGCCAGAGCTAACACAGTGAGGGTCAGGACCCTGAGAGCATGCATGGGTCTTACCATGCCCTGCCAAATCTCCCTTGGGATGCCCTAACCATGGGGCTGGGACCCATGCCATGTCCTGGTCTCCTGAGTGGGACATGGACCCTGGCCATGCCCTTGTCTCCAGTCCTGCCGCCGGCCCTATCCCCTGCTCCTGGACTGACCCTGGACCTGACTCAACTCTGGCCGTGCCCAGCACACAGCTGTGCCTATCACATATTAATAATAAAAATGAACTCAAAATCCTGAACTGTGTACACATGAATGCTGCTTGCACATCCACCAACAAATACATAGCTCTGTCCTAAGCTATGTGATTTTAGTCCACAAGGTCTAACAACTACTCAGACCCTGCATACTCAGCTATTCCAGTAGTGAACAGCAAGGTACATCAATAACTATTATGTGCAGAATTATCCAGTCTTCAAACAACTCATGGCTGCATAAGCAAATTCAATACCTTACTTTTGATGATAAGCACTATTGTTAAAAAATAGTAGCTCAAAATGCAAGCACATTTACTGTGTGCATCATGGTACTTTTTACTGTAATTAAGAATACCTCATGTGTCATAGTTGACATACTAATTTACAAGGAGGGAGGGTCCTGACACGGAGAACTTACTGTACAAGAGTAAAAGTAGAAACAGTCACTTATAGCAACAGTTTGATACAGCAAGATTATGTGAGCTGAGTAATATTACATCGGAAGGTCACCCAAGCTGGGTCCCTAACCCATATTTTCTGATAGCAACTCTTTTCTTTTCTCTTCTATGTACTACTTACTGCAATGTGTCTTTGCCCTTATAAAGGTTAATCATAGGTGGTTTTGTTATACCTAAAAATGAGGAATTCTAAAACTGATCAAACACAATTTATCAGTACAATGTGATAAATAAATACCCATAAATAAAAAAAATTGTAAATGACATTGCTTTAAAATTAGGCCCCAAATAATATCCTAATTTAAATAATTTGTTTGGTTTAAATCAAATCTTGAAGTGAAGCTAGAACCAATTGATGTGATCTGCATATTTTTTACCTTACTTTTATTAAAAGTGTTTCACATACCTTTACTCCCTGTACTCAAAGTCAGTGCATAGTGAACATGAAGACTGCTATAATCATCTGTTCTTGCACCTATATTCATTGATAAGTTCTATACATGATATCAAAATGACCCAAATAAACATTTGCCAATTAATGAGCTTCAAATTAATTCCTCTGACTCAAAGCTACGGGATCCTTTCCAATGTAGATAACTCCTAGACTAAATTCTTAATGTATTAATATTTTTTCACTGTAGAAAGAGAAGTAGAAACCTTACCAGTTTGTTATGCTGAATGAAGACAGCTTAAAATTTTATTACTAATCACCAGATTATGAGTTTCACTTAGCTTTACCTTTCATTACTCCTACAGGTATATACATGTAAATAGACATATACAGAGTCTTGGCCTCCTAAAGTTATTAATGTATTCAAAATGCATAACAGTTTTGAAATAAAATCAGTTTTGCCATTAGGTAGACATTAGTTTATACTGTGCAAATGGACTGAACAAACTAAACAACACTGTGTTAAGAATGAAGGCACATTTCCCATATCTCTATATTAACTGTTTGTGTTGCTCTATACACATCTTACAAGTATACTTAAATTATGACAAATTAGACTTTTTTGAAATGAGAACTGGAGTTAAAATCATACATAAAGTATATCTACAAAATTTTATTAACACATCTCAATGAAAACTTCGTAAGAAAATGCAAAAATAGAAAAACAGTTTTAATGGCGCTTGTAGGAAGGTATCTTATCACATCTTGGGCTGAAGGTACAAATACAGCAGAGAGGGCACTGTATTGCCTAAATAATCTTGCACTTTCTATAACAAGACAAAACTCCAGTGCAGATATACCCAAGTTACCTTTAAGCCTACCAGCTGAGGTATAAACAACCATGCTAGCTGCAGCAATAGGGAACTCAGTGGGGACTAATTTACCATCCTAAAGAGCAGAATTATCCTGTGCTGAGTTCAGTGTACCTACAAGAAGCCTGACTCATTTTGGTAATTAAGCTAAGGCAGAAAGCTAAAACTGGACAGGGAAGGATGTGGGGAGCTGCAGTATATGACTGTGGGACACTCCTGTACCTGAACGTGTACCTGCACTGAGCACTTCTGGGCAGCATCCCCTGGACTCTGAATCAATGAAACCCCTGACTCTACATCCACCTACTCTTTCTCATTTCTGTAGTCAATTAGCTCCATATCCCATTTCCCACCATTTTATCTAGGAATACTTTTCCCTCCTTGATATTCCTGGGTCCCACAGCAAGCACCACCCTTTGAAACGGGTTGGGCTTTAGGAGGAAAATGGAAACTGCTGTAAATCCCTTTTCTGGAAGGGAGGCAAAGCGGGTAGAGATGCAGTCAGTGACAGGAGGTGGATTCTTCTGCCTAGGCTGAGATTTGGGAGGACATGAAAGCTGGAGTTCCTGGCACCGTTCTGAGTCTGGCTTCACCCCTGACTGAAATCTTACAGGTAGCACCCACACACCCAGACTCCTGAGAACTGGCAACACCACAGCCTTGATGTAAAAAAAGACGTGTTAGAGGTGCCAGTATTTATGGGCACTGTGCCCAGCTTTCAGGAAGAGAAATGACTGGGATGTGCTGGGGAAGCACTTTTTCATGTTTCCCACCTAAGTGTCCAAGCAGAATTTGGCCCTTTTTAGACACTGTATTATGCTAATATGGATTTCTGTGGACCAGCTCAAAAGCATGTAATTTTCACACTCTGGAGTAGCTGAGATATTCATCCTACTTGGGCATGCCCAGAATGGCTATGCAACCACCAGCTCAGTTTTCACTGAGAGAAAATAGAAACTGATGTGCCTGTGTGCTGGTGCTGTTATGGTTGCAAGTAAGTTTTAATAGTTTTATCAGCTTCTCAGTTGGTATGAATTAATACAGCTTCAATATTCACACTAGCTGTGGGTTCAGCCCTTAAAACCGAATGTAGGTGCCAAAAGTGGCAATGTGGGACCTTGAGCACACTGTTCATCTACACAGTACCAATAGTGATGAGCCATGGAAGCAGCCCTATACGTCACAGCAATGCATTGCTGGTGATCCTAAGGGCTCTCTGCTTCATCAAAGTGCGTAATTAAGATACATGGCATGACACTTATCTTGCTGTCTATTCAGCCGTCTTATCTCTTCTCCCATTCAAAACAACAACAACAAAAAGATACCAATTATGGCAAATAGGGGTGATGGTTTTATGACATGGACACCTGCATGTTTGGACCTGAACTAAAATCACGTTTCTGCCATGGAACAGTCACCATATGTAATGGCGTTCAGGCATCCTTGTTTCACTGTGGACTTAAATCAACAATTTAGAGATGAAAAGGTTTGGATGTCCTTAACAATTCCCTAAGCTTGAGCAGAAGGAGCCACTACTAAGCGCCTGAGTTCCAAAAGTTATTCTGCTGTGTCGTGGTTTCAGCTCAGCCGGTAACAAAGCACCACGAAGCTGCTCACTCACCTCCCACCCCCTCCCCTGGCCACGCTGGGATGAGGAGAAAATCCAAAGGCAGGCTCGTGGGTCGAGACAAGGACTGGGAGGGATCACTCCCCACTTATGGTCACGGGCAACAGACAGGCTCAGCTTGGGGAAGAAACAAAATCCATTTCATTTACTACAAATCAAATCAAATCAAACACACAAGGGTATTGGGAAGGGAAACCAAACATCAGAACGACCTCCCCCCACCCCTCCCTCCTTCCCAGCTCAGCTCCATTCCCAGTTCTCTCTCCCTCCTCCCCCTGGTGGGACAGGGGAACAGGGGATGGGGGTTCAGTTTCAGTCAGCTCGCCACACCTTGTCTCTGCTGCTCCTTTCCTCAGGGGGAAGATTCCTCACTCGTCCCCTGCTCCACCGTGGGGTCCCTCCCACGGGAGACAGTCCTTCACNGGCCATCTTGGGGAGCCTCCGCTCCACCATGGACCTCCATGGGCTGCAGGGGGACAGCCTGCCATCTCACCACAGGCTGCAGAGCCATCAGCCTCCTCAGGCGCCCCTCCTCCCCCTCCTCCTTCACTGACTCCAGTATCGGCAGAGATGTTCCTCTCACGTTTCCCCACCCCCACACTGCCGGTTCCCCTTCTTAAATCTGTTCTCCCAGAGGCGCTACCACCGTCACTCCCCTCCCAGAGGCAGGTCCAACTCTTTGGAGCCAGGGGACCTTCCAGCAGCTTCTTAAAGGAGCCATCTCTGCAGCCCCCCTCCCCTGCCACCAAAGAAAACCACGCCACACAAACCCATAACATGCTGAAAGATGCCAAAGCATTCATAACTTCCCAGCAAATGAATTGCCACAAATTGTTACCTAACTGAACACAAACAAACAAACAAAAACCCCACTGTGAGAATGAAAGCAAGAGTCAGTAACTATCTTGTATTTTCTTACAAGTTACATGTTGCACTTTAATCAATGAAAGTAAAATACAGGTTTTGTTTCTAGGATTCTAAAACATTTGAGATGTTAAAATCTTCATTTAGTTCTTATTTTATGTCCATATTTATGTAAAAAAAAAAATAATAATTCAGGATTATGTGTGTGTTACTGTATAAAGTTGTAACTTTAATCCAGAAAAGCCTATGTAACATCAGCTCTTCTGTTAACTTGTGTGCCCCATAGAAAGTGTTCCTGTAAATATTTTAATTTCAGTGAGACCAAATAAGAGAAAAAAACAAAAAAAAATGTCATTTTAAGCAGATGGCTGCCACAGACTGCATACCACAACTAAGAGTTAATACACAAGTTTGTGCATCTTGATACACTATAAACAATTCCTGCATAAAAATTATGAATGAAATAAGCCTTGGGTAACACTTCAGCAAAATAATTAATTTTTATTATTTCCCTGTTTCTCAAAGTTTTTTTCTGACTTTGCTGGGTATATAACAAATAGACTACCCATGCCCACTGTCAGATGTAGAGTCTCTGCAATGCTATGGCTCCTGCAGCAAGTTCCCTGTGTTTCTACCTTCTCACTAAGTCTCAAAAACAAGCAGCCCTGGCCCAGAGCAGGACTACTGCAGGCATGCCTTCAGGCTTGCCAATAGAAATTATAGTGTTGAAAATAAAATTATAAAGAAATGCAAGAAGCACGAAATGGCTTTCTGAAACGTAACCTAATTACAAGCCATTGTCACTTTGCTTCCCATTTACTTTCTGAACATCAGGAATTACTGCAGAAACAGTTGCATTAAGGTAGCAGTGGTCACATACATGGCTATGCACGGAAGCAGTCTGTCTTCCAAATGAATGCATCATTTAGTAACTTTGAGGGGATTTAGGTAATCCTTTCATTTATAAGGAGGCAAGTGAACTTTAGTGAAGAGCCATGCAGTAGACAAATGGTTTACAAGCCTTTGTCCAAACATTTAAACAATTATATAAAACACTGTTTTGACTATATAATATTCCTTCATTTTCCCTTTCTTCAACTACCACCTTCTCCATGTTTTACTTCTCTGCTCCTCAAATTAGTTCTTTACTGTCACTGTTTATTTTTCTTTAAATTGCTGGTGAAGAATCACAGGACCTCTTAAAGTTTATAACTTGCATGTAGGCATTGTACCTACACAATAAAAAGACATGTACATCACATTGAATTGGAGAACTATTGTAACTGCCAACAACTGCCCATGGTTAAGCAAAAAAAATGAGTCATCCACTCATGCAAGTGTCCAGTCAGTAGAAATTACTATGTGATATCAGTGTAAGAATAATAGTGCATATTTTGATTCTGATCAGATTATCTACTCCTGTTGTAAGGAAATAAAACACCTTGTGTAGGTTCACACTGATAAACTGGAATTTTTTTATGACTTAGAAAGAACAAATTTTTTTTTTCTACATCTCTCTCATTTAAAAAAAAAAAAAAGAAGAGGGCTGTTGCTGACTGTCATAAGGTATGAGGTTTTTATTTTGTTCAGTTGAGAAGTTACTGGGCGGAAAGGGAGTTGAAAGGATCTTTTCAGACAGCCATTATCTTCAAAATAACATGGCAACGTTTTCTGGATTTTGTCCCACTGATATATAGGAGAACCCAGCAAACAGCAGTATGTACAGTTGTACTTTGTAGAGATCACTGCTTATATGACTTTACCTGAAAGGATTTAATGTAAAATTGCCATCATTACATTTTTTATATTTCTGTCCAACATATTAAATGGCAGCTGATTGACCTGGTTTGAGTTCATACTTCTTGATTTTTCTCAACAAGTACTTTTTTTTGGCAATTACCAGCTATGGACATAGTCCAGAAAATCATTCAGCTTAACAGACTTGAGCTATTTTAAACTTAACCTGCTCTGAAAAGTTATTTCTTATCCTAAAGAATAAGACCTACTAAATCCTGAGCAAAACACAACATAGGTGTGCCTACACTGATATGCAAGACTAGATTTCCAGGTGACCTAAAACTTTCCAAGCTGTATCTTTCTTGTATAGATCCTGGCCCCTTCCCAGGGAGGTGCTCAATGCCCACCAGCCTGCCCTGCTCCCCAGCTGGGGTTGGTGAGACAGTTGCCACAATTCCCAGGAGCCCACAGCATCCATGGTGCCCTGAGAGCCTGAAGGAAGATCTTGCAAGTGAAATCTGGGATGAAAAAAATGTGTTCAGGACTTTGGCTTTTTGAAACCCTTGGTCACGAGGTTGCCTGCTGAGTAGCAGGCCCATGTTAAGTTTTGCCTTTCTTTTGAGAGGAAGCCTCTCTTCTCATCCTTCACATCCCTCTGGTTTCTAGTCTGGCTGAGGACTGCATTGTTTCACCTCTCCATGCTCAGGCAATGTCTCCATGTTCCTCTCAGGCAGTCCACCTCCATTTCTACTTCTGAATGCTTCCTGTTCACCTCTGAGCTCAGTCAGGAGCTCGCTGCTCCTCTGTGCTGGCTCTCTGTCTGTTGGAAAGGACTGCACTTGTGGTTTGAGGAGTTGTCCTCAAAATTTACCAGTTCTCCTGTTCACTTTTACTCCCCAGCACAGTTTCCTGTGGGATCCTGCCAAGAGAGTCCCAGAACAAGCTGAAATCTGCTGTTCCGAAGTCCACAGCTGTGACTCTGTGAAGCTGGTAAAGGGTCTAGAGAGCAAGTCATATGAGGATCAGCTGAGGGAAGTGGGGTTGTTTAGCCTGGAGAAAAGGAGGCTCAATGATCTTAAAGGTCTTTTCCATCCTAAATGATTCTATGATTCTATGATTCTGTCTTCTGGGCTTTTCTTGGGATCTTAGCTGCACAGTTTCATGGTGACTGCAGTCAAGACTGCCCTTGGCTATCACATACCCAACCACTTCTTCATCGCTTGTTTGTATTGAGAAATTGCCATCAGTGCACGCCAGATATTTCCCAGGCCACATACACCCAAGTCTGTTACCTGCCCAGCAGATATCAGAGGCATATGTACAACAGATAGTTTTTCTTACTAAGGGAGCCATCAATTTTTTTTGTCCTATTCAAAACTATGTGTCTGCAAATTAAAAATTTTCATTTTTGATGATGCAAAATAAATCATTAAAATTAATAAAATGTAAGAAAGAGCTTCTTCAGAAAATAACGTAAATATTGTAAATATTCTGATTTGGTAGTAGTCTTGTAGTTCAATGGGCTTCTTATTACTACATCTATCATTCCCTCTGAAAGCTAGGATCACATAGCCCACCCTGTGTCCTGCTTCATGTATAGTTCTTAAATCTGGCAGTTGGATAAAGATGTATGGCAGTTTGAGCTATCTATGAGCTTTTCTACGTTGCTCAAACCTTTTCTGCAGTACATACAGCTCACTGGAAGATGTTGAGAATGATTCAGAGTAGTCTGCTGAACAAACCCTTGCATGAATTTCTTGACAGTTCAATGGCAAATTTCCCATGGGGATGAATGTATCAATTTTTACTCAGCTCTAATTCAAACCTGCAAGTGCAAAGGGTGCTGTCATTTAGAGTGTCATTGCACCAGTCAGACCAATTCATCCCAAGTGCATCTAAATAAGGCATGTGCTTAAAAGCAAACACATACATTTAAACATGCAATACCAGCACCAAGTGTACTTAGTGACTTCAATTGCTAGACTGATTGTTCAAATGGAACATTTCTGCCAAATGCGTCACACAACATTTGTATCACTTATGTGGAATTCAGATACTCTCATGCAGTAGGAATACAATTAATAAATAATAATTAAATAAAAATAAGTAGTGATCGAGAGAACAAAGAACTAAGAACTTCTCTAATGATAGAAAGACTTCCTATTGTCCACCCATGTAATTCAACTATTTTCTACAAAGCTAATAATAGTATTATTCAATGCCAAAATTTCTTGTCTTCATCTAGCAACAGAAAGTGACGTGGTTTGGCAGTTATTCAAGTATTGCCCATATACCAAAAGCTAAGTCGTTTATGACTGTGCTTTCAAATAAAGAGTTTAGTTTGAGTTTCTGCTACTAAGACTAAACAGGCAAGCACTGTGAGAGGTCTAGGTTGCATAATATTCAGGTCCAAGTGCGGCATTGTCAAATATCTCTTGATAATCTCAAATGGCAGAGGATAGAAAAAAATATAATTCATCAAAACATCTCCATCTCACATTACTGTATACTTGACTTCAGATTGCCTTAGATACTTCAGTTGGTTCATTTTCTCAAAATACATCCCATTGGTTCTCATGAATTTCCTGGCCTGATAATATGTTTGTATCATACAAATGTCTCATTTAAGGTCAGGTTTCCATTGCACTAGGCTTTGGACAGAGAGTTGAGAATGAGTTGCCGCTGTAGTTTTGGATGATACCACAGTGCAATTCTCTTTAGAGAAAAGAATCATGCACTTTTAGGTTGGAAGCCCCTTTGGAATAAGCAAATAATTAGTACAAAATATCTGATCCATCTGATAACCTAAAAAAGTAGTTACATTCAGTAGCTGAAGTAGAAATACTTCCAAAATTACTGCTTACTACTGAATCCCATATTGTGTTATCAGAGTCCGGGATTGTTTCCATAGTAAAATGCAGTAGGGGGAAAAAAAAAAAAGTTAAAAAATGTGTGAAGAGCGATAACATATGTTTCTTAATGGAAGAGGGAAAGAGAAAGGAGGAGGATTGCACTGATGATATGGCCTGCAGCATTCTGTGTATGAAACAGCCTTTAAAGCAAGACAGTCTGTCTGCATTGGCTGATACAATGTTTTTACTCATACATTTCTACCAGTGCTGTTCACAGTGCACACGATTTGATACAGCTCCTGCCAACAGTTTTAATTGGACTTACACTGACTGTGCAGCAATAAAATGTTGCTGCTGCATTGACTGTGCATTTCTGCTATGCCAGCCCTGGGATGCAAAATGAGCTAAGGGTGTGCAGTGCCTTGCTACCTGTTGCAGAGTGCACTGAGTTCTAGAGGATTTTTTCCAGTGGTTTCTGTGGGGCTTGAATTAGGCATTACATTTCTGGTAGGAAGCCTTCACCCCATCCAACCCTCCTTGAAAAATGAGGGGGTATGACTTTCCTTTTGAACATATTAGGCATGTAACAGCAAACTACGTAGCAAGCCTACACTTTCTCCTGAGGCACTTTAGACCAGTTCTCCACTGTTCATGGCTCCACTAAAGCTGTACCAGGAGGG
>VYZV01007058.1:95389-108217 GCA_013401275.1 Pandion haliaetus | reverse complement strand
CCGGGGGGAGGAGGTAGAAAGCACCGGGAATGGAGCTGAGCCAGGAAGGCGGGAGGGGTGGGGGGAGGTGTTCTGATGTTTGGTTTTTTCCCTTCCTAATACCCTTTTGTTTTGTTTTTTTGATTTGATTTGTAGTAAATTAAATTGATTTTGTTTCTTCCCCAAGTTGAGCCTGTCTTTTGCCCGTGACCATAAGTGGGGAGTGATCCCTCCCAGTCCTTGTCTCGACTCAGGAGCCTGCCTTTGGATTTTCTCCTCATCCCAAGGTGGCCAGGAGAGGGGGTGGGGGGTGAGTGA
Source organism: Pandion haliaetus (assembly GCA_013401275.1). Classification (NCBI taxonomy): domain Eukaryota; kingdom Metazoa; phylum Chordata; class Aves; order Accipitriformes; family Pandionidae; genus Pandion; species Pandion haliaetus. Next base: position 107,920 of record VYZV01007058.1, on the reverse strand, counting down.
GCGGCTTCGTGGTGCTTTGTTACCGACTGAGCTGAAACCACGACAGTCTCTTAATAGTCTTTCCTGTAATTATGTCTCCTCAAAATAAGTTATTAGGAAATCCTTAAGGTCTCCAGAGCTACAGTTCACCTACAGCATGCAAACACTTACTCCTTGATCTGAAATGGTCTCTTTACCAGAGATAGCAATGGCATGAGAACTCAGCAGAACGCAAGCTGAAGACCTGGAGAATAAGAGGGTTTGGGACTTGGAGAGCCATGCCAAGTAGCCAGGGCAAGCCTTTGGCTACCTCCCACAAGCAAGGTTTGCCTCTGCTTCAAAACTGTCCCCATTTAACACACCTTTTTATAGCCTTTCCCTTAGAGCTGTGTTGTGTCAGTTCAGAAAGTCTCAGCACAGACAGTCCCTGGTGTAGCCAGGCTGGACAGTGCAGGTGAGAGGCCAAAAATTAAACAGCACTCCTCATTCTGAGCAGTGAGTTATGAAATACACATTCCTCATGGGGCACTGGGAGTTGCTAAATGAGTTTCTGATAGTCTCCATAGCAATGGAAAAGCATACTAAGAGGAGAAACCACAGAGAAGATATATGCCAGAGATATGTCTCCTTGACAACAACGGAGGCATGGGACTGAGTGAGCTGCCTGGAGAAGATAAAGCTGGATCCTCATGTCCTCCTCTTCTGAAGTCACTCAGGACATCAGAAGAGGCTACTCTAAATAAAAGCAACGAGCATCAAGACGAGAATAAATGGCATCACTAACACCAGGAATGAAACTACCACTGATTTACATGAATTGGAAATATATGTCTGGGTATATCAGTTCCTTTGCCTACCTATATGAATTATGTATGAGTTTTATATATTCACATGCTGTGAAGTCAAGCATTCAAAAATTATCAGGCTTACTATAGGCCATGCATCTGTCTCCAGTCCTCCTGTTTCTTTGCCTTATGAGATGTTCCTTAATAACATGATCAAGGGAGATTTTTCTTATAGGACCCCTGCCTTGTTTAGCACACTAGGCAGATGAAGCTTAGTGAATTGATGAGTCAATGTTTTGTCTTTTCCTTGTTGTTCAATAGCTTGCCTCAGGCCTTCTTTATTTCATGCTGTACAAACGTATTCACAAAGACAATAAATTCCCTCGTGACAATTTCTGCAGCAGTTATTATAGCAGCAAGGTTAAATGCTACCAAACTGGAATAATGCTAAAAATACTAGCAAAAAAATAAACTGTAACTACAAAGGCAAAAAAAGCAGGAAGAAGCAAGCCAAAACTGTTCTACAGCTGTGCCGCTCACCAGCTCGCCTGCAGCACTCCAGCAGCCAACTAATCCAGCTGTTACTTTTTCTCTCATTTCCCTTTCTGTTTACCCAGATTTCAGTAAGTTTTTCCAGCCTGGGAGTACCGAAAGGCCCCTCTCACATCCCCCTCGCTGAGCCCTTAGCCGCTCCAGGGAGAGATCGAGTTAGCTGTGTGCTCTGTAAAGAAACTACAGTACTTGGGGGGGTCTAAAAAAATGTAATTAATAAGTAATACCAAACCAAACAGGGCATCATTCAACTTAGTGCTGGGTTCTTCCAGTGAACTTTGGCACTGAGAGTAGATACCACTGTGGAGACTTGGATTATAATTTAAAAACAAAGTGTAGGGCCTGGTTTATTTTTCAGTCAGGTGCTGAGTATTAAGCAAAGTCCATACCTTGCTTTATCATGTCAATGGTGAAGATAACGCAAGGTATTTTCAGGCACATAGAGTATGGTAAAGCAGGAAGTTCTATCACTTTTGTGACAGAATAAAAATCATAGCTGAGTTGGTTGAGATTTTATTGAAATTAAATCCTATTGTTTCTCCCATCTTGCTTGTAATTAAAGGAAGTAATTGCTCTTTGATTTGTTAGGCGATTTAAAATTAATTCTATTGTTATACCCTACATCAGTTATTAGCTGAAGGATGCAAATCTCCCAAGACACTTGAATAGCTCCTGCCATGTTCCTTCTCCCTCCCTCACAGCTGACTCTTCCTTGCCTTGGAGTTCTCAGTATTTCCTGGAAACCGGAAGGAATCTATGAATCTTCCTGCAGCACTGTCAGCAAAGAGGGCTTCTACTGTTTGCTACCAGCAGACAGCTTAAAAAACTTAAAGAAAGAAAAAGAAGAAAAAGGGAATCCATGGTCAGAACCTGGGGCCCAGCAGGCTCTAATCTGAAAGTGACAGCTTCCCAAGGCAGGAGGCTTGCTGAGGAGCCCTACCTTCCTTCAGACAGCTGCTGCTGAATCCTGGCAGGTCATCCTGGACCACAGTTTGCTCCCGTAAGAAGAAAAGGGCCAGGAAGGCACGAGGATGAATTCACTGAGAGCTGGGGCTCGTCCTACAGATGTAATTGCTGGTACAGTGTAAAGTACAATCACATTGACTTTGGGCTCATCCAACATGTCCTCTGCTAGTAGTCAACATTATTATTCCCTTTTATCTTTCTGAGCATATTTTTCATTTTCTGCACAAAAAGGTGAATTTGTTTTGTAGTTAGCCCAAAGCTGCACGTACTGCCCCTGCTCCCCAAGGAAGTTTTTCTTCCAGAGACCATGATGTCATCAGTGACTTGGACCTGGCTATTCTGGACACTGTGTACAGACACTTGTGTGCCAAATGAAAAAGAACAATGGCAAAATATTTCACAGACTGCCAATGAGACAGACTGTGTCGTGCGAGGTGCCTGCCTGTGAAGCCAATTAAATACACAGCACTTGAAGAGAGCTTCAAAATGCATTCATCATGAGAGCACAAACCCAGCAAATGGGCAAGTCCCGGAAAAGACAACACATGAAAAAATAAGGGAGATTTCATTAATGCCTTTTATCCACGTGTGCAAAGCTGACAGTTTTCATAAGCCCCGGGCTAGATCTTGTTCACATTGTGTGAGTAATACCATTTGTCTTGTGGCAAGAAATGACTCTGTGTCTGCTTCAGTTTAACCTTGCAGCTCTCCAGCTCAGGGTTTCTTTCGCTGTTGCTGCAAGGCAGCCACCTCTGGAGCGGGGAGCAATAGCCTGAAATACAGCTCAGAAATTCCCCATGGCAAATGCACAGAGGACACCTTTACCATTCCAGGCTATGGGGGTTGCTCAGGCCCTTCAGAGGTCAAATATTCTCCTTGAAGTTAGGGGAATCTATACATAAAGATCAATATGGCCCAGCCTGACACAGAGACAGGGGTTGTATGTCAACTTGACGTCAGCTGAGCTACAGGTAAGCAGGAGCAAGAGGGTGTAGGTTGGGAACACTAACATGAGCCCACAGAAATTACCTTTTCTCCTCCCTTTCTTTTTCAGAGTTGTTTTTTCTTTAATTGAAACAGAAGATGTGAAAGGGGAACACTAAACAGATCAACTATGAACTCAGCATAAAAACGTTTTCATGAATATCCCAACCTCCAGCTTTGTGAGGGATCGATATTCATTCTGTACCAGTTGTGGCAAGTATAACAGTAGCATTAAATGCTACTCAGGATATTACTAAACTATCAAATAAGAGAGGAAATTGGAATACAGTTGCTATGAACACTGTTAGGCCACAGACAGATCTCAGCCACGCATGAAAAGATTTTAACTTGCGATTAAGGGCTGTGGTAAGAGAGAGAGAGAGCACAAAGCTTTTCACTTAGAAGGGTGAAGGAATTGCACAGGATTTTTGGCCAAAGGAACATCACACCCCTAGAAGTCAGGCTCTCCTCTATAGGGTCTCCTAACAGGGAATTTGTCCCCATACCTCTAACACAAGTACCTCGCTCTTCTGTAAGGCATCTCCACCAATTCCTCTAATATATGTCAGGTTTATTTTTTACTCTAAGCTGAAACAAAAACATAGTGCTGCAGGAAAACAGCTACAGCAGTTCCCTAATACAGTCTTGGCTGCATTCATTTGAAACAGCCGCTGGATCGAAATTTTGAAAATTGATCAGGTCTTTATAAAAAGCCAAGCTGTAAGCCTCGGAGCAGATATCTCTTGTCCAAAACATGCAGTTTCGAGTTTGAGGATGTGCCCTGTCACAGAAAGAGTGCAAACTAGAATAGCTTCTGGTGAGATGTTGAGAAATGTGAAATGAAAAACTGAGTTGGAAAGCAAATGAGCAGAAGCATGTCAATACACTGCCTGTCAAGTATAAAAGCGGTTTTCAAACTGATTATAGCTGAAAGTAAAAGAAATTTTTTACAGATGCAATCAACAGAGTCCCTACCTGGCACAAATTCATTGCAGCAGTGGAGTGACCCTGGGCTGAACCAGGGACTGGTGTTTTTCAGGTGATGACTTTTGACAGATGATGAGAATTTCTCCTTCTCCCCCAAGAAAGCCAGACCAGCAGCGACGCACACCCCAAGGACTACTCCTCATGCTGAAGGCTCTCAGCACTGGCCAGCCTGGGGACTGTACACTGATTCAGCATCCCTGCCATGTATTTGTCACCTTCCCTTACATGATTCTAGCTCTCACTGTAGGACATGGTCCTCTGTTCCCAGCTCACAACCCACAGCTGAGACTCAGGGTTTGATGGATACAGGTGGGACTGGTGTTACAATGATGCCAGATGCCCTGTCTCTGTTGAGGGTGGGCTTGCAGGGAAAAACTCTGGTTGTGCTGAGAAAATTCAGGATTAATTCAGCAGAAAGGGACGTAACACACATGTTTAGGAAAGATTGAAAGAAAACCCCTGTGATAGTATTTTATCTGTCTCTTCTAGAAACCTTCCCTGACTCACTATGTTTCCGTGAGCCCTTTTTTTTCACCTCCTGGGTACCTGTTGTGGGGTGGCAAGGATGAGAACTTCTGAAAGCTCCCTTTGATGGGAGGAGGAGAAGGTAATCAAATATTGTCAGAGCTCGCCTGACTGCCTTCTGCTGGGCAGACTGTAAAATCACATTCCTTTATGCAACCTTTTTTTGTAAAGCAGAATACCAATATCCTGCAATACGTGCATGTGATGAGGGAAAAGTAGGAAAGGACTGTGAAGACTTTAGCACCAAGTGTCTCCCAGGTGACACAATTGGGGCACCCATGTCCCTGTGTCCACCCTCACCAGGGCCACTGCAGTGCGGTCTGCGCTGCCACACGAAACAGGGCGGCCAATCAGAGAAGAAAAGGAAAACAAAACCAGTGATAAAACCTTTAACCAACTTCTTTTGGTTATGAAATGGAGTCGAAGCAAAGTTAGACCGGTCTCATGTCCCTGCTGTCACCCCAGCACACAGGGTGTTTGCCTCAGCTCCTCCATCCAGACTGACTCCAGCTCATGAGTGTAAGACCTGAACCCACCGTTTTCCCCAATCCGTGGGGAAAGCCAGCAGGCTGGAAGGGCACTGAAACACCCCACTCTGCCCATGCAGGGACAGTGCATCCCAGTACCAAGTCAAGAAGGTGTAAAATACAAATACTGGTACTGGCAGGGCTTGGACAGGAGTGGAAAAGTCTTGCACCCTCCCCTCTTCCCCAGAGCCTGTGCAGAGCGAGGGGAAGCACAGGGGACTTTCAAGGGACAAGTTTCTATATATCATGACCTGGATGGCAGATCTTAACTTCTCTCTTCTGAGAAGAGCTTATCACTTCCACTGCTCCTCGCCTTTCTCCTTTTCTTGTCACCACATCTTCCTTCATCAGCTTCTCCTTACTCTCTCAACCTCCATCTCCTCCTTCACAGAGCCTCAACCACACAAGCCAAGACTTTCCCACCTTGTTTTTATTTAGACCTTTTCCATTTTGTCTTTTTCTCATCTCCCCTTCTTTCTTCTCACACCTCTCCTTTTCCTCTCTCACTCAGATATTGTGCCCTGGTTTTGTTCCTGCGTGCAGTCCACAACCCTATAGGTTACAGACATTAGGCAAATGCATTTCTAGAAACACCTCAAGCCATTGAAAGCAACAAGCCTGGGAAAAGCTTGCCACGGGCCAGCAGGGTCATCTGCTAGCTGCCACCCACAGATACTATTACAGACCGAGGTGGTGATCCAAAACACGGATTTAGGTTTCTTTTGATGTCAGGAAGTCCAGATTAGGCTGTCCCTGCCATCCCACCACGTGGGGCAGATCCTGGTACCTCTGCAGGATGCTGGGTCCCCGCAACGTGTCCTCCCACCCGCAGCAGTGCAGTTGGCTGCGGCACCCACAGAAGTCAGCGTGAAGGGACTCTGTTCTGCCATGCCCATGCAATTCTTACTATCATCAGCAGATGGCCAAATATTACCACACATTTACATCAAAAAGGCCACTTAGTCGGGTAGAAAACGCCTTTCCCTGCCAGAAGCATTTATTTATAAAACGGCATATGTACATTTGGCATTTACCTTTCTATATGCAATATTACAAAATGCATGACAAATGTTAACACTCATTTCCTTTCCCGCTCTTGACATGCTTGCCAAAGTAAAGAGCATTAAGCAAACAAGTAGTAGGATAAAGCTCTGCCCTAAAACACCTAAATATTATTTCTTATTTTGAATTTATTTTACAACAAAGAAAAAAAACCCAAGGCCTGGACCTGGCTGCAGTGAAGCCAATGTTCACAGCAGCTGGCAGCATGTGGCAGAGCGAAGGCGCTGTCACACAGAGCGAGAGGCAACTGGAATTTGCATGCAGAAAGTGTTTCATTAAAAATGCAAAAAGGCCCAGCGAGGGATTGTTTTTGCAAATGCACGGGTTTATAGTTTCAGTTGTTTTGAAGAAAAGCATGCAAATCTGCCCTCACACTGCCTCACAAGAGTGGGGGGGCTTTAACTTCACTCTTTAACATTGCATAATGTCTGAAAATAATCAATACAGGCGCAAGCGCTAACATGACTAATAGGAGCAAAAAGCCAAGGAATAACCTTTCCAGCATCACCTCGGGGCATGCCTGTGCAGACAGTTGGGCGCACACTGGGTTGATTCAGCCAGGCCACATGCCAGACAGTGAAAATGAGATGGCTGTAGTTGCAGAGGAACAGGAGCACAGGCACAGCGATACTCAATTCTCCATCGCCTTTTCAGGATCATGGCAGAAACACACACCTGTGTTTTGCTGCTTTGGCCAGGACTCCCAGGCCATTGCTGCTGTTGCCTGCTAGATCCACCCTTTCCCAGGGCTGGTCAGGAAAAACAGCTTACTAACTGGCTTTACATCCTTCACTATACATCAGTTGAAGAGGGCAAAGGGCAAGGAAACAGCTCCATCACTCAAGCTTGCTTTAAGAGAATGATTTTCCTCAAATGCCAAGTTTCCAGTAGCTTGGGAATTGCCATTTAATCTTTAATTGATTAAAGATCACTCTAGCGCACCAACCATAACCAGACTGAAATGCCTCCTCTATTGTGCAGTACTGTATTTTACTTTTCCCCAAACTGTTTGAGCTCTGTTCCAGCTTGCCAGCTAGCTGGGTAGTAATACGGGCCACCAAGAAGGCATTTGGTGTCACCACCACCTACAAGAAATGACTGACAGCCCCATTCTCATATCCTGCTTAGTTCTTGGCTGACATTTATCAAGAGTGGTGGCCCATAACCCCCACTTACATGAAGGACGTAGGATGGCTTTCTAAAAATGTAAGATCTGTGGACCAAGCTGGCAAAGAAGACTGAATTCAGACTTGATTTCTGCCTTTTATGCTAAATCAGTAAGACTACAGGTATGCACGCAGGGCTTTCATGCTGGGAGCCAGTGCTCCCACTTCTTATCCCTGCCCACAGCCTAGGAGGAGTGTGGAGATGCTCCAGATGAGATCCTGGCCATGAAACACACAGCAGCATAACCTACACTGGATTAAACAGGGGGTGATATTCAGAGATCACTTCTCTTGAGTAAGAATCTGATCCCTGGTTTGGATGCTGCAGGACTCCTCCTGGCAGCTTCTGACACGCAGCAGAAACCCTCTCCTGCCAGCAGTGTTCAGGCCTTGGTGCCTGACGGAGACCTTCTGTCTCACAAAGAGCATTGCTCCTGAAATAGCATCTGTCCTTGCAATGACATGTCCCTCCCTGATAACTGGGCAGTGGGTTATTGAAGAGATAGATCCTCCGTTCCCCCCCTCAGCTGCCCAGATCAAGCACCTTTCCACCCCAATAGCCATCCCTACACACCTCCACTGCCTTCCTCTTCCCAATACCTCCTTTGCCTCTGCTCAGAGAGCTGTGGCTCTGCATCACCGCTCTCCAGCTTGGATGCACTCCCAGCCATATCTAGTCATACATGATGAGGACATGCAAGTGCAGGAACAGCAGCTACAGCGTGTCCCTGAGGACCTTGGGCAGGCAGAAATAGGATGTGCCCCGGAAGGCACACACAGCCTCAGCCTGATTTTTCAGGTTTATCAGATTATGCCCAATTTTCCACTTTGGGCAATCTCCAGTTTTGCTTCATGTCGATGTGCAAGCTTTTGATCACTCTTGAGGAGTGTTATTTGCACTATCCTGGAATTTGAGAAGGATTAAAAGTGCTAATGAGGGGCTGCTGTCCCCAGCTAGGGCCCTGCTGATGAAGTTCTTGTTCTACAAAAGCTCCAAAAAGAGAGCGCTGAGGGCCAGACCATGGTCAAGGATGGCATTAAGACAGTGGATGTCCCTTTCTGCCCATCCACAAAATCCCCTGTCTTTGCCAGCTAATCTCCAAGACCTGTCTGTCCCTTTATGGAGGCTCCTTGGGGCAGGCACTTGGCTGAGCCATGCTGGCTGTCCATCTGCACAGTGGCCATCCTGAAGAGACACTGTCCAACACCACTGCTGAGCAAGACCATCCCTGAACAGAGGCTGAAGGACAATTTTTCTGTCTAAAATAACCTCATGTAGTAACTCCTAGGAGGAGCTGCAATACTCTGACTGTTGGAAGGTTGCAGTGGTCTCCACGTGCAGACATCACTTTGCCAACGGCTGGGACATGCTTACAATTGCACACCAGCTTGGGCTCCTGCCATTTTGGGAAAACAGTCCCTAAAAGTCCTTTTTGTATATTGTATTTGTACCTACAGTAACTCATTTCAGGATTTTCCAGCTTTAAAAGGAGCCTGTCAGGGCATGGAGACTTGAAAGATTTTTTTCTTCAGCTTAATGTATTTATAGAGTTATCTGTGGCTCAGCAACCTGATTTAATCAATTTGAGCAGATATAATATAAGTACCAAACTTCTCAATTTGAGAAAATAACTCCCTTTGTCTTCTGAGAGCCCTATTATGACTGAGGGTATAACTGACTTTACGACGAACATAATTCCACTCTCAGACACCAGCAATCCTGGTAGGCAGTTTTAGAAACATGCAATTCTATATATGCCAGAGAAAACAGATCATCTGAAAGTAAAACAGCTCACCAAAGAATAAACAAAGCATCCTGCCAATCTTTTGTGCACCACGTTTTCTTGGCTGCATGCTGGGGACTTCCAGAGAGGCATATTTTGAGCCCAAGCCCCCTTTTTGATGCGCGTTCCCAAACAGAGCAAACCCAGAGTGGGGGGGTCCACTGTGCCAGCCCAGGACAGGGGGTGCAGGCAGCCCCCAAGGTCAGTGGGGGCTGTCAATGCTGCATACAGGGGAAATCAGCCCATGGGGCAGAAAACCCCTGTCCCCAGCCCCACGCACCCGAGAGCTGCTAGGTTTTTGGGCAGCAACTGGGTGGAAACCACAAGGTAATCTCCGCACGTGTGCATTAATTACCACCTGCTCCCGTTCTAATCATGCCAGCCACGAGGCGGCTGCTAAGCAACTAAACCCCAGCGAGGAGGCACTTTTGAGATAATGCTAAAAATAGTTCCCAGCAGGCGAGACAGAGCAAGCAGCCGTAGCGGGTGACGTCAAGTTTCTTACTGCTGCCCTCCCTGCCTTCGCTCGCAGACGCCTTCGATGACAGGGTGAGTTCCTCTGGGCCTCTCCAGGGACCAGCATCCCAGCAGGGACCAGCACTGCTAGTGGTCCCCAACATGCTTCGTGCCTCTAGCCCCAGCCTGCGCCCAAAGCTGGGTGCAGCCCCCCTGCAGCATCGCCAGCCACCAGCTCTTTGGGAAGGCTGCAGGGCATCAGGATGGCCTTCCCCTGCCCTGCCCGTGCTGGATCCTCGCCTGACATAGGAAGGAATGGAAAGGAGCCCCTGAGCAAATCTAGTGTTAAAAGGAGCAATTTGATTAAGCTGACAAAGTCACACACGCGACTGGAAATGACAAATAACATCTACGACTTCAGTATAAACAAGAGGTAGAGCATGCACGTCCCTCTCTCTTTCCAGTCTGTGGTTCTCAGCAGTTGAAATCACTTTTTTAGCTAGTCTGTACCAAACTCAGTTTTCATCTGCCTTCTCACAGGGATGGAAGAGAAAATAAGCCAAAACACAGGAAAAGGTACCCATATCCTTTATGCAGCAGTGTTTGAATTTCTGGGTCCAGAAGAGAGAGAAATGGCAGGAGGGAGCTTTGTGTTTTACCTGTTTGGCCCCTGGCACATTGCCCTCCTCTCAAAGGCAGAGCATCTCCCCACCAGCTCAGTCCTGCCCAAATTGGGCTACTACACCTTTTTCAGGGAGGCACAGTGCATATCACACCAGGGAACTCCTGTGACTCCCTCCTGCTGGTTTCTTTCATTATAAAATCCTTGAATGACGGCTGAAGCCAGCACAGCTGCCGCCTGCAACCACCTCTCAAGCATTTCTTTTGGCAGCAAGAAATTTCTTGAGCACACCCTTCCTCCATGAGCAACAGCCCCCCTCCAGCTCCCTTAACCACATCAGGGAAATTATCAGGCTGAAAAGAGCCCCCCAACCCCCTTTCCCCAGAGTTATTTTGACCCAGGTCTGCTCACGCAGAGCCCCATGCCGACCAACCTGGGTTCAAGCAGGGCTGGGTTGTGATGGAGGGTGCCAGCTCCCTGAGATAGCTGTAGGCAGGGAGGGTGCATTAGTCGCAGGCATTGAGCAGCAGCCTCTTCCACCTCCTTGCGACACCAACCACAGGAACAGGAAAGTCCAGGTAGGTGCCACCCCACATTTAAGGATGACTGTTGCTTTAAGTAGTGCATCTGAGAGATGTGTTTTACTCCTCGAAATACCACTTTCTTTTAAAGCAGTGGCCCAAGATCACAGGGAACTGATAAAAAAAGCTGCTTGAGTAGAAAGTCAGCAGCAAGAGCCCCGCTGTTCAAACCAGCAGAGGAGCACCCCAGCAATCAGCAGGGCCCCATGCCACCCACATGGGGATGCCTGCAGGGAGAAGCTTAGTTCAGTGTCCCTGGTAACCCAGGCAATCACCTTTACCATACTTTCTCCTACCTCATCTCTTCTTCTGGCAAAGCAACACAAAGCCCTTGGTACCAGCCTTGCAAACCTCTGCACCAGACCTCACAGCACTTCCCTTGGAGGTACCTGTGATGATGCTTCCCCTTCAGATGCTGTTACCAGCCCCAGGGGTGCAGCTCTCACAGCAAGTGATGTGTTTCCACCTGCAGCCCACACACATGATGTGAATTGGCTCCTTTGGTTACCCAAAATAAGCCCCAGGAGGAGGGAGCAAGGTCTGAAGAACAGCAGCCAGTTCCCAACCAGCACTGACCCACTTGCTGTTTCCAGGACTTCCCTTCCTGCACACAAAAACATAGTCAAATGGAGAAAGAGCAGAGCTAGAAACCAAAGTTTCGAGTTTGCTGCAGAGGAAATGGCCTCTCTGCAGCTGGGGACAGGGCCATAAATTTCCCAGCAAGAGTAAGTGGGGATGTGGGTGCACTTATGTGTTCCAAATACCAATGTCATTTTCAGTGGGAGTAAAAGCTAATGGATCTTTAACATGCAGCACTTAATTTCAATGCCTTTTGTACATCAACACTACTAGTGAAACAAATACCAGGTTTTAGTAAAGTGAGTATGTGTCAACATATTGATGATTCACACACCCTGTTGCAAGGGAGACTATGAATTACTGAGAAGGATTCTGCTTCAGCACTTTTTATCCAGCAGTGATAGAAATATCCTGGCTGGAAATCCCAGTGTGTCCTGGGTCTTTCTTGCTCTTGCCCTGAAGCTGAGGTCTCAGTGCATTTGGAAAGAGATTTCCAAGTGAGAAATATTGTACATGTCAGCTGCGCGCATGCAGCATTGAAAATCTCAAGGCAGCAGCTGCCACTAAACCTTTCTACAAACCCAAATGGAGAGGGTTCAGCCAAAACAGGATGCCTGTAAACATTTTACAGCAGGCTTTTCATTATCCTTCCTGGGCTACCCCTGTTGCTGAAGCATGCCGGCAATGTGACAGCATGACGAGCACTGGGAAAGCAATGCTGCCTGGGGCCCACGAATGCCCAGCCTCTGGTAGCAGACTGACACAGCTCCACACACACTTGCTGCTCCTCTTTACAGCTTTGACTAAATTACCATTAAAAGGCTGAGGGTTTGATACCTGTTATGGGTTTGTGTGGCGTGGGTTTTTTTGGTAGCAGGGGAGGGGGCTGCAGAGGTGGCTCCTGTAAGAAGCTGCTGGAAGCTCCCCCGGCCCCAAGTCGGACCCGCCTCTGGCCCAGGCCGAGCCCATCAGTGAC
>VYZV01007058.1:18771-95259 GCA_013401275.1 Pandion haliaetus | reverse complement strand
AGCCCACAGAAAGGACCCGCGCCAGGGAAGTTCAGGAAGAACTGAAGCCCGCGGAAAGGACCCGCGCCAGGGAAGTTTGTGAGGAACAGCAGCCCACAGAAAGGAACCACGTTAGAGAAGGACTGTCTCCTGTGGGAGGGACCCCACGGTGGAGCAGGGGATGGGTGAGGAATCTTCCCCCTGAGGAAAGGAGCGGCAGAGACAAGGTGTGGGGAGCTGACCTGAAACCCCATCCCCTGTTCCCCTGTTCCTCCGGGGGGAGGAGGAGGGAAAGAGAACCAGGAGGGGAGTTGAGCCAGGAAGGCAGGAGGGGTGGGGGGAAGGTGTTCTGAGGTTTGGTTTTACTTCCTAATATCCTTGTTTTGATTTGATTGGTAGTAAATTAAATTGATTTTGTTCCTTCCCCAAGTTGAGCCTGTCTTTTGCCAGTGACCATCAGTGGGGAGTGATCCCTCCCAGTCCTTGTCTCAACCCACGAGCCTGCCTTTATTTTTTCTCCTCATCCCACCATGGCTGGGGGAGGGGGGAGTGAGTGAGCAGCTGCGTGGTGCTTTGTTACCGGCTGGGCTGCAACCACGACAGTACCTCACAGCTGTGAAGTATAAAGAAAGACCTTTAGAGATATCTTGCACCATAAATGTACTTGCCTGTGCTGGTCTATATCTAGGAGATAAATGAAGCCTAAGACACTTGAAAGAGCTTCTTAATCTTTGAAAAGCAAACCAAAGCCAATAATCCTTTGTAGTTTTATTATACCATCCATCCAATTTCTTCTGTTCTGCTTCCAAAAGTGTTTGTGGCAGATGGGCAGTCACCGGTTTCCAGTCTGGTGGGGTTTGTTGCTGGGGTTTATTGCACAGTACCACAGGCAGAGTCACTGGCCCCACTGAGAAGGCGTGGGGTGAAGAGAGGGGAACCAGCTTCAGCTGCCCTGGAGAAAAAGGGATGTGGAGGGACAACCTCAGATTCAGCGAGGGGTGCCTGGACCCTCGAGGCATCTCCCTTCCTTACTGCAGTCACCTGCTGCTGCAAAGACTCTCCCAGGCACTACAGCTAGTAAGAGTTTGGTTTATCCTCTAGGAGCATGAATGCTCTTTTCCAAGAGCTATTATGGCATCCCAAGCCACCTCTGAACTGTCTGAGCACCAGTAACTCTCAGCAAAACCTTCAGCAGCTCTGGATTTTCTGGTTTTTGTTCAAAAACACCTTTCCCAGTCACAGCCCTAACTCATCCCATGCAGCCGAAAGGCTTCTTGTGGTCTACTCTCCTATCACTGTCTCAGGGAATACAGGAAGAGATTTAAGCTCTTCACTGTGGGATGTTTTAAAAAAATGGTTCAAGGGAACAGCAAGTTGGCCAAACCTAGCCTTTTCCCTGCATCCTCTGGACCAGAACATTTTTACTCTTTGACCAGGTCCTTAGTGGGTGAAAGGGAAGGGAATACTCCTGGGACTGGTGCTTTGTGTGTTTGCTAGTAAGACACGTTAGGAGGCAACTGAATATGAATTTGTAGTTGAATAGGACCAGTCTGAGGATCTCAGCTGTTCAGGAGCTGCAGCTCAAATCAGCTGGGACCTCCACATCCCCACCAAGTTATCCCCACCACACTGGCCTCAGACCTCACCAGGTTTGCATGCCTTCTTTCTCAAGGCCAATTCTGACAAAACCTCAGATCTAAACCAGAAAATGCAGGTTGACCTTAAATATCTACTAGATACAGCTCCACAGGCAATCTCTCATCTCCTGGGAAATCTCCTTGCAGAGCTTTGGTGACTCTCACAAGTCCCAGGTACCCACCCCAGCCTACAGCCATCCACAGCTCTCTGAGGACCCAAACCCAGCTGACAAAGATGGCCTACAACCATCACAAGTCCACAGTGAGGTGGGAGGATGCTACAGAACCAAGATCCTGTTGCTGTGCTTTATTTTCCCCCTAGGCTCCACCATGAAGTCTCTTCAATAATGTTTTTATGGCTCCATCAATCTTATTTAAACTTCAGTACAAATAAATTGCAGCACATTCACAGTCCCATCACAGTGCTCTGACTCACCCAGTCCCAGCAGACATCGTATATTAAATTAATTTTGGAATGTATTCCAAAGAAATTGTTTCAGTTTCTTCAGCTAAGAACTCCCCATGCTGTATGTTAGGGCAAAGCAGCACAGGTTATCTAATAGGAGAACTTTAATTAGCTGGTGATTAGCCTCATTAGGACTCAGCTCATGAATAATGTAAGTCACCTCCTTTTCTCCCTTTCCCTTGGCTTAGGGGAGATAACTCTTCCACTGATAGGGGAAAATGCAGCATTGATCTCCGATTTCCTTCTCCTGCCCAGGTTGTAGATCCCTCGTCAGATGTAGGGACAAATTCTGCAGTTTGTTACGCCTGGAGTAACTTACAAATTATATGAACTTCAGATTTACTCTGGCATTACTCAGAGCAAGGCTAAGCCCACAAACTAAAATGCTTACTAACTAGGTGGAAAAAAATGCCTTCTCCAGCTATTAATTTCTGCCCCATCCAGTGCACACAGCTTCAGATTGATACTGAAAAGCAGGTCAAAGAAACATTCTAAGACTCAATTTTAGAGAGTTTTAGAAAGCAGGCATTCTTTATTGTAGCGCTGGATGCATGGAGGATAATTCCACCTAGCGTGCATGCCACCCCTTCAGCACAAACAGGTTATATGGAGTAACTAATTACATATTAATCAGATTAGTATACATATACATAAAAGTTATTGTAACTAATTATCATAGTACTGTCTACATCTGATCATGCGCAATGAGGAATTCATTTGAGTAGAAGGGCTGCTTTTACGACCACTGGCAGATTTGGAGTTCTTGTTGGCTGTCCTTGAAGTCTTTGTTCTTGTCCTTGTTCTTTGATCTTGAAGCTTAATGCAGTTTCAATCACATGTGGTCAGTATCAACACTGGTCTCATCTGGCGTACAGGAACATCTAGTCATAAGAGCAAAGGACTGCAAAACTTATGAGTAATTACTAGTTAATCACTTGACTACACTTTTGTAATTACCTCCCTGGCTACACTTTTGTCTATTGTTTTAACATAATGTTAGTATATGATTTCATATGATCATTTATCAAATCTCACTTATACAGTTATCTATCAGCAAATCAGTTTTCATAGCAGGTACAAAATATTAAAAACCATACAGAATGTATGGACATATGCTGTCAGGGTACTCACATGAGAAACATACAAGACCAAGGAAATTAGGGCCTGGGGTAACCAGGGCACCTGCTTAAGACAAAAGTTTCTGTACTACTCAGACCTGTGTCTCATATTCAAAATATTCAGGCTATTATTTTCCTGCTAGCTCTGGCCCTTGTGGACCACTGCCTCCATGTAGCAGGCTGAAAGCTCCTCTTTGCTCTGGGCTTGCCTGTTGACCCCATCCTTGAGATGTAATTCAGGGTCCTGTGGGATGCAAAAAAAAAAAAAACCCCAAACCCCAATGTTTTGTCCTGCTTTGCTTTCCTGCAGCAGCGCGAGGCTGTGTGCAGTGTCACCCCAGAGACCACGGGTGGTTGTAAGCCCACCTTCCGGCAGAGCCAGGGGGATTAATGATCTGTAGCCTGCGCAGCGCTGCACCAGCACACAGAGATGCCAAAGGGCCAAACATGCTTCCAAATAGCAAAAAAAAAAAAAAAAGTGTGCTTAAACTGAATTACTGTTTGACTTACTGGCTGACAAGATAATTAGTTGTCCCACACAGCTAATTAACAAATTCCTGAGGCTGTAGTAACCATCAGACCAAAAGCATACCAAACTCCTTACTAATTCAGCCTTACTGCACGTCTCCTCTACCTCCTGTTATTATGCATCCTTATCTCCTTTGAGCAACACTCATGCAGGAACAGGAAACACCTTCCTATTTAACTTCCTGTGCTCTGGAGTGGTTTCCAATCAGTGGACATCAGCATCAGCTTTGGATGCAGAAATCAGGTTAATCTAATCTGCCTGGCTGGTTGATTAATATCTGTGAGGTTGGTGTTCAAGGGAGAATGTCTTCAGAGACTAGCTGGGCTGACAGCAATGATTATGCAGGCTCACGCTTTCCCCATCCCATTGCTTTGTGTGCAGGGAGCCACCTAGGCAGCAAAGAAGCTTGTCTTCTCCTCAAAGCCAGAGCTGAGCAGCTGGGGCTTTTGCAAGGCAAAGCCCAGGCTGTGCTGAAGCAGCAGCTTTCAGCTCTGCTCCTTTAACTTCAGCCACGTTTCCGTTCCTAAGCAAGAAGTAGAGAGGAGCTGTAGCAACAAGAAGTTCTGAGGCAAAAGGGCATCTCTATTGACCTTGAAAAGCTACTGAAATACTTCCCTCAGTAGCAAACTGAACTCAGTCTTCCTAGGTCCTGCTAGTGTGTTTCATCATTTGCTGTTTTTGCTGGTGCTGTGGGTGTGTACCTGTACCCACAAGGACTGACAGTCAGCTCCAGCCATGGACTTTTGCTAAGCCACGCTGGTCAAGCCTGGAAAATGACTACAAGTACAGAGGCTTTCCTGCTTTCCTTCTAAATCACATCAGGCTGCTCAGCAGAAGCTGCTCAGTGACATCCACATCCTGCAGCTTTCCTGGAGAAATCCAGGTATTCCCCAATCCCTGGCCATGTCCATGCGCAGGCCTGGAAGAGAGGGCTTTCACGGCCTGTGCAGCCCTGGCATTGCCCCAGGATGCCTGCTCTGCCCTGCCAAGCACCACCCTGGGCCTTCTGGAGCCACCAGCTAGTAGGTTTTGGGGTGGGCAGTGGTGGATTTGTCAAAGCAGGTGCTGAGCGGTGCCTCCTGCCTGCAGGGCCATGGCAAGCCCCAGGCACTGATCACAGAATCATAGAATTGTCCAGGTTGGAAAAGGCCTTTTAGATCATCCAGTCCAACTGTTAACCTAGCACTGCCAAGTCCACCACAACCACGTCCTTAAGTGCCATATCTACACGTCTTTTAAATATCTCCGGGGATGGTAACTCCACCACTTCCCTGGGAAGCCTGTTCCAATATCTGACAACACTTTCAGTGAAGAAATTTTTCCTAATACCCAATCTAAACCTCCCTTGGTTCAACTTGAGGCCATTTCCTCTCATCCTATCACCAGCCACCTGACAGAAGAGACCAGCACCCACCTCACTCCAACCTCCTTTCAGGTAGTTGTAGAGAGTGATAAGGTCTCCCCTCAGCCTCCTTTTCTCCAGGCTAAACAACCCCAGCTCCCTCAGCCGCTCCTCAGAAGACTTATGCTCTGGACGCTTCACTAGCTTCATTGCTCTTCTCTGGACATGCTCCAGCACCTCAATGTCTTTCCTGTAGTGAGGGGCCCAAATCTGAACACAGTACTCAAGGTGCGGCCTCACCAGTGCTGAGTATAGGGAGACAATTGCTTCCCTGCTCCTGCTGGCCACAGGATTTCTGATACAAGCCAGGATGCTGTTGGCCTTCTGCATGGGTAAGGAGTTGGACCCTACCAACCTTGCACCAGCTCTGTGCAATTGGGTGCAAGCAGGGAGCCCCAGTCACGGGTCTGGGGACATGCCCTGGAGGTATCTTGAATTTATACTGGGCCAGGACACCAAGGTGCCAAATTCCCCTTTCCCCACCCAATGTCCTGGTCTCCACGAGACAGACACTCAGCTGCATGGACCAAAAGGGTGCTGCAGCATAGCCCAGCTGTCCCTCGCTCCCCTTTGCTTTAATCCTTGCTGAGCTGGGGTAGGGCAGGGGAAACACCAGCTTTGCATCCACAGGGATGCTCTGGCAGCAGCCGTGGTGGCATAGGGGTGGCCAAAGTGCAGGTGGTGGTGGGGGAGGCTAAATCCAGAGCTTTGCTTTGCTACCTCTTGCAGAATTCCCATATCACTATCACAACGGTGCCATGACACTCAGCACCTCAGGGGCTGCATCTGTGGGATTTGCCAGGCAGGAGCACTGCCATCTCACAGCTCCTTTTCCCCAGCACCTGCTCGGACAGACTCTGCCCAATCTTTTGCAGTCTCCCATCCCGGTGTGGGAGCAGGGCACCGCTTCTTTTGGTACTGAAAATAAAACATAGGGTCTTCGGCTCCTGAAACCACATTTCTATTCGTTTTGATGCCGAGGATGGATGGGATCAGAGTCCCACCCCTGCCAGCAGCAGAGGAAAGCAGTGGGTTTTGGCAGCCTGCACTATGAACCACTGCAAACACCATGGCAGCTGATACCGTCTGCCGTGATGACTCACCACTGTTGATTTGGGCAGAGGCAAGAAAAACAGCCTGAAATGCGCCAGTTCAACATTCATATTCTCAGCGATGGGCTATTAGCTCAGAGCAGGTCCCTGTGTGTCCCCCCTCACCTTGTTTCAGTGCAGCATCACTGAAATTTATTTTTCTGTATTGGAAAAGTGATATATTGACAGCCTTATATTTGGGAAAGCAGCTTATGTCACTTTTAGCGATGTCACATTCAAATGGATCACGTCTGCATCAACAAAATACCTGGCACAGTTTGACCCTCTGATCTCCCCAGGCAATTTTTCTTTCTTTTTTCACAGATGCTCAAATATTGGCTTTATCTTCATGGGAAGGATAGGAGTGACCTATAGAGCAAATGCTCATTGTAGCTTTTCAGGGCTATTTTCACAGGGCTGTTCTACCAAAAACATTCACCCCAAAAGAGATGTTTAAATCAGGGTGAGCCCCCGAGGAGGTATTTCAGCCCAGCACCATGCAGCTGCAGTCAAACCAGCAGGCAGGACTGCAGCCGCAATGGAGCCGAACTGAGCACCAATGGCCAGTGCTTCCCAGCCAGGGAAGGGATCACACAGCACAAAGCAACCTCAGCGGGGTTCAAAACATGCCACTGCAGCATGGATGGCAGCTCAGCTCCAGCCTAGCTTGGGAAGCGAGCCGACAGGTCGCATTTCCTACATCCAGCCTCAGCAGCCATAAGTATTCACTTTTTTTTTCCCCAGTAATTTCAATTTTATTTTCTTTTCAAGGGCACAGGACCACAGATGAACTATTTGGACCCACACAAATGAAAAAGAAAGGCTGCCATGCCAACAAACAACCTCTACAGCTGATGGTGCCATGGAGCTGTCAAAGCATAACCGTTTGCTTGAGAGACATCACACTGGTGGATTTTGTGGTGATGGATGGCAGGATGGATGGATGAAGTGAGTCATGCTTAGCTCTGGATAGCGCTCACCAGAGAAGGACCAGATATCCTACTTTCTGAAGTTCATTTCTGAAACCTGTTGTGCTTAGTGGTAGTAATTACCATTCAATCCTGGGCAACACACACACACAGTAAACACTGTATATAAAATAGAGTGCTCACTTGTTTGCTGATTGTAAACTCCATTTTTAAGCCCAGGAAAGTGCTAATTACGTGGCTCCAGACATTGCAGTGCACCAGTAAAGCAAATAGATAAGCCTGAGACTTTCCATCATTCAATAATTAATTCTCAAATTTACAGAAAATCTTTATCTATGTTATGTTGAAACACTAAAAATAGATACTTGATCAAGCATTTGGTTTGGAAGAATGGGATGCTGGTATCCCACAACGCAGTACGCTTGCTTGGATGCTCAGCTTAGGCTGTCAGGAGCCACCAAAATGTCCCCTCAGCCGGCACTGAGCATAGCTCAGGGCTGTCCCCTCGCACCCAAGGTCACTTCACATGGTAAAGGGAATAATACATCATAACAGGAATAATGGTAAAAACACACAAAACAAAGTAGTGCATAAGCAACATTCTCCTAGCCAGCGCAAATTGCCATAGGACCCCTCTACAACTCCTCTATACCTCTCCTGATTTGCATAGCCAAAAGATGGCAGCACTCTCTCACATATGTGCCACTGCAAAATTTGTAGCTCCCTACAAACGCATATAAACATGTATAACTTTAATCCAGTGGCGATGCACATTGGAGGGACATTTTCCTGTCTTGTCTGCTGTAGCACACAGCCAGACTAAGGGCCATGGGGCTCCAGGGGCAGCCATGCAGGCTGTGAGCACACAGGGCAGGGATGATGCTGCTGCCTGCCTATGGCACCTGGTGCAGCAGCACCGGCCTTGCCCCCGCCAAGCATTGCCACCCACGGAAGAAACGGCAGTAATCGTTTCACGCACACCTGATCATCCACATCAGCACTGAGAGGATGCTGGGCTGTCCACCCAAGTGTTTGCTAGGTGCCAGTGAAAGGACTTGTTCTTCATCTTCTGAGTGTTGTTTGGGGGAGAAAAAAAAGTTAATAGCATCCTTTGCCAAATTTTGCATCTGGAATGACTCTTCCTTCCCCTGCCACCCCACACGGTGCAGGTCCCAGCTGCCCCTGGTACACACCGTCTTCTAGTTCAAGTGCACCAGCAGAGTTCAAGCAGAGAAACTCAGAGAAAACATTCAGTCTTGATTTTTGCCTTTCCCAAGGTGATAAATCCACCACGTGATTCCATCCACTTGCTTTTTTTTTTTCCCTACCCTGCACCTATTCCTTGTCTGACTCTGCTGAGCTCTTTTGTGTGCACGCCCAAGGGGCCTGCTGCACATTGACACACTGGCCACTACAAAGGCTTGGTTCCTGTGGGATCCCACCAGGCTGTTGCTGCTGCTCGGGATTGCAGCTGTCCCTCCTTCGTTCCCAGTGCTTTATAAACAGAAGAACCTGAGGTTCACTTTCAATGTCTGATGCAAAGACTTGCTTTATAATCCCTATGGAAACAGAAGGAACTAAGAGAGGTGGAATGCTGCAGGGAAGTTCAGATTTGCAGAGTGGATCATGGCATTTGCATGCAGAGGAAAGGCTAGAGATGGCAGTCCCTCCCCACCATTGGTGCCTGCACCCAGAGGAAGCCACTTTATATCAAGAAGCCTATCAGCAATGGGGTGTAATGGCGCGACAGGAGACATGCTGCGTTAGGATAATCACATCTTTGGTGCATTAAGGTCAAAGTCAGGGCTGACCATTTCCAGCCCACCAGGGGCCCATCCAGCAGATCCAGAAAGCCTGCAGTGGAGAAGCTACCCCAGCACTGCAAGTCAGCTTGTGCCAAATTAAGGAGAAAAGACTTCATTTCGCTGGGCATGATGAGCCTGACATGCAAGGCTGCATCCAGGGCAGGCAGAAATGGGGGGAAAATTCTGCGGCTGCTCGGCACTGCTGGCTCTAACTGGGGCCCCCACTGCAGCCTCGTGCCCAGCTCCGTGCTGAGTTTCTCCTGCTACGGGGCCCAGGCCAGTGTTTGCCATGCCATGAAACAAGGCAGCTGGGGGATGCTCCAACCTGACCTGCCCCAGGCACTTCCAGCCAAATCCCTCACGCACACCCTGCTTCCCAGCCACAAGCCTGCCCCAATTCCCAGTGTTTTGGTTAAAACATCACTTAGATTTTAACTTACAGAGCATAAACCCCCTTACAGGATGCTTCTGGGACTCCCACTTTTGGGGACTCCTGGCCTGAAGCAATGATCTCCCGTAAGCTGCACAGCAGGACAGTGGACTTGGGCATTACTTTTGGAGAGGGACAGACCCTTTAGTTCTGCTCAGAGTTGACCATGACCGAAGGTAGATTTAGTGTGAACCCTAGCGTGACCTGAGCCCTCTCTGCTTGACATGTTGTCACGTCAGAAGTAGCAACAGTGAAAGGTGTCAATCTGAGAGCTGGGGAGGGAAAATACATTCTAATTATGACAAATCTTTACAAAGAAGAGCCTCTGAGGTGAGCTGTGTCTGCTCAGGTGGTAGCACTAACCAGAGATACTCCTTTGTGTTGGGTTTCGGGAAGACCTGCGGCTCCTCTTCATCACCCCTGTGAGCCTCTGGCTTGGGTTTCCATGGTGGACAGCCCACTGTTATGGGAAATATGGGTGGAGAAGCACCTGGGACAAAAATTAGTGACAGCATTAATTAGGGGCAGCAAGGTGGCCTTGCCTGCAAGCGTCACCATGCCACAGCCTCCTTGTCTGGCACAGGAGGGGAGACCTGAGCTGGCAGCACCTTGCCACAGGGCACCGACCTCCTCTGGCAGCCCATAGGAGCCATCTTCTATGGGAAACATTTCGTTGGGGCTCTTCACTTAAGGAAAATGCATCAAGCATCTTCCTTAGCATGGAAAACTTGCCATGTGCCAGCTGCTCATTAAGCCTGACTACTTTCTGTCCTCTGCTCTGTGAGGGCATTACTGCTCCAGCTGCCGCTCTCCAGCACAAGTACCCAGAGCAAGGCGTGCTAAAAGCCCAGATCCAGTCTTCACAAAACAACAAATCTGGGATTTGGACCAACTGCAAATAAAAACTGATAGAAAACATACTGAGCATGCTTGGTTTAGTGTTTTCTCCTTGACTTTTTGCAGATCTGATGAGTTTCCATTACAGTGCTCCCAGGCCATGGGGGCAGACGCCATGTCTGCAACTCCCATGCAGTCACATCCTTTCCCCTCCTTTTTCTTGGTGTTTTCCATGCTGTCCGAGCAGCTCCCAGGGCTGGACACTGCCCAAGGCCCAGCACCTATGTACCATCCCTGTGGGTGCCACTGTCGCCCTTGGGGTGAGCAAAGCCGATGCTCCCCTTTTGGGCTGTACAGCCAGGTCATCCCTGTGCCAGCTGGGCAAGCCTCACCATGGGGTAGCCTTGGGGTAACCCCAGTGCAACATGGAGTACCCACCAGCCTGAGAAGAAAGATATCTCCAGCAGCAGGGCAGCCTCTGTGATACCTGGAAGCTGCTTTTAGCAGCACGTGAAATATCTCAGCCCCACTGATTTTTGGGCTTCCTTAAAAGTCCCTGCGCTGGTCCAGCACTGGCAAGAGTGACAAGGACATGGCAGGCACTGCCTTACCCTTTGGGAAGCCAAGTAGGGCCTGGCACATCCACCCAGGCCGAATTTGGCATGCAGCCCCAGACTGACCTCAGCAGCATCACTAGGGGATGAGCAGCAGCAAACATTACAGCAACCTGCCATGGAAATATAATCTTTATCGTCCCTCTTGCAAAATGCAGAGCATAACGTCTCCTAGATTTGCTTACACTGGCAAGCATTTCATTTGGTCTCTGGTGGTACTCAAGGATGCCTTCTCTGGGTTAATGGAAAAACCAAACACCCAGAGACATTTGGAAATTACATGTTCAAAATGACCATAATAGAAAAACAAGAGCACAATACCGTTTGTGTATTTGCAGATGTGCTGCCAGGAGCAGAGTGAGCATTATCACAGTACCCATCTGTAACTCGTCCTAGGGGCTCCTCTGATGCCTACCTTGTGCTGAAGTGTTCAAACAAAGCAGAGAACTGAACTGCTTTCCTAAGAAAAAGGACCAACAGCTCTAATCTCAGCAGGATGTTTATAAGTGATGGTAACTGCCTCCCTCAGATCACAGAGCAGCATTGTTGCAACTTCAGGCATCAAGCAGCATTTCAGGCTTTGTAGAGCAGCTCTCTGCAGGGAAGCAAGTGGCACCGGGCAAACTGGCCATCACAGGAGCCACCACATCCTCCCCAGGACACCCCACACTTCATTCTGGCCACCTCAGCAAGCACCATGCCCTAGGTACAAGCATGCCACAGATAAACACAGGTTCACCAGGAACTCAACTGCTTGGGAAGGAAGAAAGCCCGAGCAGGAAAAATTGTTATCCACAGTAGCAATCAATAACCTTCAAGAAAAGGCAGAGGCCAGCAGCAGTCATGGCTTAATAACAGTGATTTTAGGCTTTGTTTTTAAACTGCTTATTTAGTATCGCAGAAGGCATTTTTATGATGAAAATAGGGATCTTTCTCAGTCTGACACATGGGAGCTGTGCTCTTTTACACCCAGGGCATCACCAGAGAAGTCAGCGAAGGGGCACGAAGTAAATCAATGCAAAATTTGGCTCCATGAAAAATCTGTCATTAGCAGAGAACGCAGTTCCCCAAATCAGCTAGCAGAGACGAACCATTTAACTAAAATAAATTGCTGCAAGGGCAATTCAGAGAACTAGAGAGGAAATGGCTTTTGTTCTTCAATCACTGATTCCACACTGACAGTTGTATTGGATCCTTATGGACTTGCTCACCACTACTCCCAGTCTCATAGGTATTTTTCACTCCAGGCGTTTTCCCATGCAGAATGCCCAATTCTTTCTATTTTTCATGTACTTACCTCTCTCTTCTGTAAAGATCCCAGTCAGGTTTAATTTTTAGGTTTGTTTTCTCCATCCCTGCTTTGCTGCAGGTCCTGGTTTTGCTGTACCTCTGGCTGCAATTTCTTGCCTGCAGCATCTTATCCAAACCACTCCTATTTGTTTTACTCCAGCCAGAAAACTAGTCCTTCACCAGCAACTAATTCTTGTACAAATGGAAGAAAGTGCTAATAAATGGTGAGCCATTACCATTCCCACCACTTGGGAAGTCCTTGCTGTAAAGCAGTTTTCTGCACCCTCACTGCCAAGCCAGCGCTGCAGTCTGGCAAGCGCAGGGCAGGTACCTGCAACAGCCCTGCCTGCATCTCCTCTTTGTAGCATCCAGCTACAGCATCTTATTTTATCTTAACTTGGAGCCTTCACTTAGCAAAAAGATGCCAGTAGGCCAAATTCAGATCACATAACAATTTGGATGATAGCAAAGGAATTGGAAAATAAATCAGCCCTATCTTTTTTCCTGGCCCTGCAGGGCTCGTTGGAGGAAATAACAGGAAAAAACCAACCAACCCACCCTTTACTTTAATCACACACATAAAAGAAGAAACACATCAAGTTTGGGGTGAAATTCAGGGTCAGCTTTAGCACCAACTTCCACTCCCCCAAATCCCCACGCTTGGTTTCTTGGACCCACGGAGACCAGGAAAGGTAAGCAGATTTCATCAAAACTGTCATAATCCACAAGAATTAGGACATTTCAGAGTCAGTTCTGCTTCAAAAGTCTTGGCGAAGTTTTGAAAGCTGAGGCTTGTATAGAGGCAAACTTGCAGCCCAAGTAGGATTTTCTCTCCCAAACAATGAGAACCCATGAAATAGGGTCAGTAGCTGGATTTCCACCCAGCTGAGGGACACCTCCAGCGCTGCAGTCTGGCTCAAACCCCAGCAAAGCCCATGGGACTTCGACTGCCATTGGACCAGACCTTGCATGGGACCAGGGATGCTCTAAGTCCAACCCCGCTCTTTCAGTGTTACCTTCCTGTTCTGACCCCAACCCCATGGCATCGGTCCAGCCACCACATTGTCACAGTAAACCATCATATATTATTGACAGTAACAAGATCCAAGCTGGAGACGGCCTCATTTCAGCCATGGGAGCCATGATTCATCCCCTACAGCCTATAGTTCATACAACATATGGCAATGCTTTTTTAGAAATCTGGGATGGAGAGATGGAGAGAGAGCACATGCCAAACCAGGGAGCACAGCAAGACTCCCAGCTGGTAACCAAGTCGGCACGTGGCTGCAGATCAGCTCCTGCATCCCTCTGTGCCTGGAGGAGACACATGGACCCCAGGAAAGCCACCACAGCTGCTCTCCATCCCAGCATCCCACCCTCCTGCTGTCTCACCCATGTGGGCTGCGCTACTAATGCTCAGTCTGCTTGATTTTTTTTTTTAATGGTGAATCCAAGCCAGAAGATACCCACAGCACACCATGTATCTCTTGGTAAATTAAAAAAGACTTGATTCCACCTTGCAAAAAGTATTTGGGTGGCTCCTTCTCCTGTCCTGTATGGTCTCACTTCTCCCGAGATGCTGACAGGCGATTTTAGCCCAAACTACAGACAGATTGTAGTTTCAACCACACAAATGTAAATCTAGAAGCAATTCCACTGCCATTAACAGTGTTGTTCTGAGTTCATTCCAGCACACTAGAAGTGGGAACCTGGCCCAGCACACAGGCAGGGATAGATGAATTATCAATATATCATTGCATCTGCCTTCTCCTCCTCTTTTTTTTTTTAAGCAATTCAGGAACGATCTACCATTGCTACACATCTTAGTGACTTCTTCCAGGGACTGCGTTTGCAACACACGTGGCTCCGGGTCAGCACTGCCACTGCGAGCTCCAATGCAATGTCAACACAAGACCATCAAGCTGGGACAAATCCCATTTAAATGGAACCACTCTGGATTCAGGACTAAATCATTTAAAGAAAATCACAAAAAGTGTCCTGGAGTACAAACGTTCAATAAGTCATTGGTGACAGCTGAAACTAATTTAACCCCGCGGTTGTGGACGTGGCACTTAATCAGCATTCTTACTGTGGAGTCACACACTGATCCTTCAAAATCATATTCAAAAAGTGGCCAGAGGAAATCATACTGATGGCAGAGATTGCCAGGGATGCAGTGGAGATGTGCTGCGCTATCTGCATGATGATAACTTGCAATACAATAGCCTACAAGAGCCACAGCCTTTCTGAGAAGGGGACTCATACTTTTTGACAGCCGAGCCCCCGCAGAGCAAGCGGCTGCCCCCAGCCCAGCACAGCTCTCGCCTGAAGCAGGGCCCAGAGAAACTGCCCGACCAGAGATCGGGCAGAATTGGATTTCTGATTTACCGGGCCAAGATTCAACCCCTGAAGCATGCAATGTAAAACCTGTTGTCCAGTTCTGCAGCTCTGCTTGGGACTCCAGAAGGCACCAGAGGTGCAAACACCAAGCACTGGTTTTCCCAGGGCAATGAGCGCCATAGAGGTTAATTTATTTCTCAGTCTCCATCCCACCTTTTAATCAAATTCAGCGTCAGTTTCTGTTTGATGAAGCTGCATGCGAGATCACCTCTGCTTTGCTTCCTAGGCTGGACAAGTGCAAGGAGACCTTCACCATGCCGGAGGGGACACAAGAGACCAGTGACCAACATGAGTTGCCCCAGAAAGCAGGTGCTTGAGTTCCCAGAAGTGATGAAGGGCTGAGTCGGGACATGGCTGGGATGGATCCTCAGCAGACCTCAGCACGCTCCCAGGCAGGTGCCGACTGCCCTGGCCCCTCAGGGCTCCATGCCTGGCTCCCTTGTCACCTACTTCTTCAGAAAACTCTTGCACATCTCAGAGGTAACGCTGCCATCCCACAGCTATCTGCAAATCAGAAAATGGGTCAGAGTCCCCAACACGCTCAAGCTGCTTGGTGCCGATTCAGGGAGCCTGAGCAAGCACCATCACCAAATCCACTAAACCAGTGTTTGTCCACTGAATCAGTAGAGCTTTAAGCACACATTGAGAGCCTCAGGGCAGACAGGCACACGTGGAAAGCCTCTGTTTAAAATTACAGTGGGTGGCTATGCTACAAATTAAAATAATTTAAATTGTGCAGCCCCGGCTCCTGTGTACAATGCGCGCCCCCCCCCCCCCCCCCCCCCCGCATGGAACCTCTGCACACCCAATGCTCACCTGCGAGACAGGGAGGGCTGAAACACGGCTAGGCTCTGCCCCTGCACAAGCCCAGCTCCAAAATTNGGGGGGGTGGGGGGGGTGGGGAGGCAGAGCTCAGTGTGCAAAACTAATCTAATCAGGGGGATGTCTCAGTCTCCCAGCAGACCTGAGCTGCACAAATAGCCACTTATCCACAGGGCCATTCCTAGCACCTGGCTGATCCCAAAATCCCCATAAACAGAATTACCCCCAAACCTGTAAATATGCTCGGTGCTGCCAAAAAACTTATTGACTATTGGCCCTTTTTTCTATAAGCCGTTCTCAGCAGAGCACAGAGTGCTTGTCCTTCAGCTCAGCCAGCTAATCAGGCTAATGCAGTGATATGCACTGCGACTTCCTATGGTATATAATCAGCCTGAAATTAGGTTTTAGTGTAAATCTTACCAAATATGTCACTTGGAACTTCAAAATGATGCAACTGGACTCTTCTGCAGAAGAAATGCCCATGGGAGAGACCTCAGTGCTGGTTACTCTGCGTGTGGTGGGAGAAAGGAAGAGCAAGATGTGGGACACGCAGAGGATGTGTGCATGTTTGTACATAAAATGGTTATGATATAATAATGCAATACATAAATATCTATGTGTGTATTTATATATGGTTAAACATGTATATATGAGTGTGTGTGTGTGTGTGTATATATATATATGTGGTTAAGTGTTTTCACTAGGCTTGCTGGAGACTGAGCATTTGCAGGACGCTCCAGAGAAGTCAAGTTTTGAAAGTGCAGTCGAGAGGAAACCAACAAATGGAAAATGGAGGGGCATTATCCTCTTTTGGCTTGCATTTGGTACCCTTGAATTAACATATCTGCTAGACTAGGAACGTGTTGTTTAAAGTCACACTTCAGGTTGTGTTTTGGAGGAAGGAGCTCTGCAGATGTTAGGGAATATATATTTCAGCTCGTAAATAAAGGTACCATTTTAAGAAGAGCATATTGCCTCCCTCCGAGGTGGGGTTCAGCCAGCCCAGACAGTGCATTTCGCCTCTTCCCAAAATAAACTCGACACTGTTCTCCTCCTGTTGGACTCTTCATTTCCCCTTGCAGGGGGCATCTCTCACAAGGATCATTTTCTCCACCAGTTTAACAAGGTCTGTGCCAAAGACAAAGAGCAGGGCTTTGGGATGCATGGCAGCCAAGATGCAGGGGTGATGGTTGCTCTCTCCCTGAGCTGCAACGCCACTCCGTGACCATTCTGCACATCCAAAAATACCTCCCTTGTCCTTTTCTGCTTCTCTTTTGTGAGATATACCATATGGGGAGGGATCCCCTTGCCCTGCTTATGAGAAGAATGCCAACAAATTTCTAATAAGGAAAAAGTGTTGAACATATTGTATCTAAAAATGCCCATAAAAAAGCAATATATCCTTTAAAAATACATAGATACTAAATCCATTACATTAGGGTGCAGCCATTTGGCATATGCCATTAATTGTATAGGTTCCTTTAGTAAGCACAGACAAGACTGCCGCCACTGCTGGAAAATTCAGATATATCCCCCAAATGGCATATTAATAATGAGATCTTTCAGAGGAGGATCCATGACTCATCCAAGAAGAAAAATGGGTCATTCACTGCACTGAGCTGTCTGAACAAAACAGCAGCTTTTTTTTTGGGTTTGCTCAGTTTAAACCAGAAAAATGGAGAAAGTAGTGTGAGAGAGGATGTGATGGCTGTAGCTGCCAGATATGAGCAGTGAGAGCCTGCACTGGCATTTTAAAGTTAAAAACCCCACCCTGACAGGCATTTTGTTTCTTGTATGGTTGCATGCTAAAACCAGGAGTGGAAGAAACTGTAAGTACCCTTCACCATTGCCCCACCCTGCTCCACCCAAAGCCACAAACTCGCTAGTCTTTCCCTAAAAACTCACCAGTCCTTCCCCAAAAGTCACATCCTGGGGATATCCAGGGCTGAAGGGACCAAACCCACCAGTGCCAGGATGCTTTGGGAGCGCAATGGCTATTGCCCCGGCAGGCATCCCTGCAAGGGACATTCCTGCAGCAGGGAGCACTCAGGGGGACAGGATAACGTGCAATGAAGGATGAATTTTCTGTAGATGCAGAATACACCCAAAAATGTCAAAACTGAGCAAGGATTTTCAGTGCTCTGCCTGTGTTACTGCCAGAGCAGGAGCCACTCTGTGTTACCTGTGTGGTTATGGGGCCCAGGGTAATAAATAATACTGAAATCCCAGTCGGGCCAGGTGTGCCTGGGGGATCCGAGGGATCACATGCAAAGCGACACACAGCCCTGCCAGACAGCTATGGCAGATCACTTGATGGAGTCAATGAAGAAAAAAGGGCAGGTTACAAAGCTGGCATTTAAGATTTCATTAGAGTTGTTAATTTTATTGGTATTACCAAATTATAATCGCTTTCACAACCCAGCTAAATCCAGGGTACCTATCCATACTAGATTAATACGTTTGTCACTTGAATTCAGCATTCATTTGGGACTGTGTCTTCACATGATGCTTTGGAGATTAATAAAGGCCACGGCCCTTTCCTGTGAGCACTTGCCCTCCACACTGATGAAATGCCACATTTAATTGCTTTAACCCTCACTTCTGCCGTTTTGTTCCCCTCCATCTGCCTGACCTTCATGTTCAGTGTCTGCTGGGTGTGACCCATGGCTGGTGGTGGGAGGATGGAGGAGGTTGGTGTGATGGGGAGGATGAGGTCCAGCAGCACCCCTGCTCCACACGGGCACCAGTGCCAGCACCGCTGAGCAGACCGGGAGCCCACAAAGGCATTACATCCTCATGCAGACAAGCTGCACAAAACAACTTCTATCTACAGACTTGCCACGATGTCCTGCCTCCTAATTTAATTATCTCAACAAGATAAAAGAGGAATTAGTGGCAAGTGGATTTTTGCCATTAAACAAATACTTGGCAACAAACGCTGAGCTCTTAAACTGCCGCTGGATTGTGGGTCAATAGACTTTTGAGAACCCACGGCCATTGAGTTTAAACAGCATCCAAATCAAATTAATTTTGTCTTCAGAATAAAAAAAAAGAAGCTTTCCCCATCCTGTTCTACAGCCACCTCTGAAAATTCAAGCCAGCTCTGCAGCACTGTCCTTTGCCAGCGCTCCACAGCGAGTGCCAGCTTTGCAATACCAAAAATAAGCAAGCATTTCATCTAAGCTGGCATTTTCCCAAACCTCAGAGTCCCCACGCACTCTGGAAGCAGAGGATGGTGGTTATCCCCCCGGGAGCAGGGCCACAGCACTCCCATCGTGGCTGGCGGGTGCTGCTCCCGAGGTCCCTCCAGCCACGCAGCTCCCACCTCCTCTCCCGATCACATGGGGAGATGGCGATACCTCAAACTACCTTCAAGTTAAACCTACTTAGCTTCCTACCCCACAGCAGATTTCTGAGCACAGCCAAAGGAGGATCTTTTATTCGAGTCTTCTCCACACTACAGACGTACAAGAAGAAAGCTTCTCCTGCAAGCCTTCCCTGTCCCGTTCTTAGGAAGGTCTCCTATGGCAAGTCACTCACATTTTGTGTTATCCCAAGCAACTGCATGAGTATAAATGGATGTCAGAGGGGATGAGCGGAGCAAGCACACGCTTCCTAGGCCAGGGGTTATGTGACTGGGTTTCAGCATGAGGGACACAGTTATAACACACACACCATGCTCCAGCAAAGTTCCCATTTGGAAATCTGCTTAATAACAGCACCAGTCACTCCCATACAGCCCTGACAAACAACAATCTATCAGCCTCCTGAGAAAGAGCTTCACAAACCATGCAATCAACAGCCCAGCATAATTTTCAAGAAATACAAATGAGCAAATATCTAGTTGCCATGGTAACCCCAAGAGCTGGACTGGACTCCTTTGCAGATTACCAAATACATTCTGCCAACGCAGCAGGAGGGTGACACCCAGGACCTCATGTGGGGACAGCAACCAGGTATTGCTGAGGAGTATCAGCTCTTCCAGCAATCTGCCCAAAAACCCCACCACCCTCACTAACTGACTCCAGGGGATTCACATTCACGGTGCCAGCTGCGATTCATTTCCCTCTCACATCACCTGCGCTTTGGCTCCGTGGCCTTCAAGGCTGACTGGTTTTACAAGCAGAAACCACAGCAGGAATCACACTCTAGTTAGATCTGCCCTTTACTTCTGATCAGCAGTGTCTCTGATAATTTGCACCCAGGAATTAAAGTTTCCAGCCAAGTTACCAAGCCCCTGCAAAGCAAAAGCAGTTAATAAAAAACTTTACCATCCTTTTTAGGTGCCTGTGCTGCAGAGCCCTGTGCCAAAAGAGGGTCAGGGCTGCTGACCCACGGCCAGCACTCCCCACCAAGGCAGTTTTTGCAGAAAGCCCGGAAATCCTTGGCCACAAAAAAAGGGGGAGAATTTGGGGGTACCAATGAGGAGCAATCAACAGGAAAATGGGCCCTGATGCTGCCGTGAGGCAGCCCCTGTGCTGAGCCAGCCCTGTCCTGGGGTCCCCCAGGCTGGAGGAGCCCCCGGCAGCAAAGAGCCTCTCCAGGGGGGACCGGTGCTGCTTGAAGTTTCACTGAGCTTTTGCAATTAATTAAGGTGCCAGCACACACCAGCAGCTTGCACAGTTTATAAATCCACCTTCGCTCCCGCCTCTGGCCCTTCTCTTGACGGCCGTCTCAGCTGAGCCCCCTGCCCGCCCAAGGGGTGGCTGGGCTGAGCTGTGCCTGGAAGGAGATGCCTTTCCCAGCAGGTTTGTCCCCGCTGGCTCCTGCTGTCCCGCTCATTCCCTGGCAGCAGCAGGGAGCAGCTGGTGGGAGGTGGGACGGGAAAACCCTCCTACAGAATGGGAGGAACATCTCAGTTAAGCCAATATCTGCTGGGATCCACACAGCACCGGGCCAAATCCTGCTTGCCTTGCTCATGCCCCACTGCTCCATCTCTCCCTGCTGCACTGGTTTGGGATGCGCTAAGCCAGGGGGTTTAATGCTAACACTATCACACAGATTGGTAACATCATTTATCATACAGTTTTGTGGTTTGGGGTTTTCTTTTTTGGTGATGAACCTCACTGCTACAACCAGTAAATGTCTATAATTTACTCACTGAGCTGCTGGAAGCCTTTTTTTTGGCCCTGAGATATTTTTGTTCCCTGTCAACAGGAACCATTCTGCACCATCCTTGCCCCGGGGCAGGAGCTGCACCGCTACTCAGGCAATTAAAACCAAGGGAAACCAGGGCAGGGGTGGAAAGGAGATGCACAAGAAAAAGCTCACGATTCAGCTGCGCGGGCCTTATCCTCCCAGCAATTTTCAGGAGAAAAAAAAGTTACAAAATTAAGAGAGGAAAGGACAGCTCAGCCCAGCCCAGCCAGCTGTCTGAGCAGTTGAGATTAGAAACTGGGGAGGAAAATCATCACCAGGCTGCCAGCGCCAGGGCAGGCTGCTGCCGGCTGGCAATACCACTGCACCCGGGTAAGCTGCTGACAGCACAGCACTTGTCTTTGCAGCTCCCATCCCTGGACATCCAGCAGTGTATTTCAGGAAATAAAGAATAATAATAGTAGGGAAAAAAGGAATCAAAAGGCAAATGGTGCAGGCAGGCCCATCACTCCCACCTGCCATGCCAGGGCCACTTTCTGCCTGAGGCTGGTGGCAATATTGTCTCTACAGACCAAGAAATGGGTTATAGGAGGGTAAAGGCATTTGTCACCTATAGACAATTAGTTTTGTTCACTCCCCGGCTACATCACACACTGCTCATGCTTACCCCAACTTTCATGCTTTACAAAGGAAGATGTTCAGCTCCTGAAAAAAACTCAATGACATAAAAGGACCCTCAGGCATCAGTCGCTTGCAAGTGATGTGCGGGAGAGTCATGGGAGAGTCCTGCTGCTGCCAGGTTTCCCACTGCCTGCACCATATGGCAAGTCAGGATGGAGAAATTCAAGATAAGAGGGGACTTAGGGGTTATGGGACAAGGAGTACAGAAAAATAAAATAAAAAAGTTCAGCCTGAAGAGCTGGAGCTCCTCCTGGCTACCCAAAGCCTGGGACTGTCTGTGCCGAGGGAAAGGGCATGTCCCATCTTCTGTCGAGCGCTGACCTCAGCAGATCCACTAGAAGTTCATTAAGGAGATGAAAACTCCTGTTGTTTTCTGAATTTTATTTGATTACTGTGAAACAGAAGACACTAGTGAGGAGAGAGTGTTGCTTTTTAAGGATCCTGGAGCCTGAGGAAAAATCTGGAGGGGGTTGCAAAACAAAGCCCCTTTTAACTTTGGTCCTGACTTTCAGGTCATGCATGCTCAGTTCTTTTTACCTGGAAATGAAGATGTTAATTGGAGTTGACAGCTTTCATAGGTTTCCCCATTAGCAATATTTTTAGCCACAGTAGGGCCCAAGTCTTCAAATGCTTTCCCAAGGGAAGGTTTTAACCTTTCTTTTGAAGCATCTCATGCCACTTGCAGGAAAAAAGAGGGGTTTGGCTCAAGGCATACTGAGCCCCAGCCGGGACGAACTCCCAACTCTTCTGAACAGAGTACATGGGAAGAACAAGGAAAAGAAACTGGGGAGAGGCAGCTTGGAGCCTGGAGCAGAGCTTGGCACCGTGCGGCAGCATCACTCAGCGCGGCAGCTGCCCCTCCAGCACCCGGACCCTCCCCATCCAGGTGATGGGCTCTGGGCACGGACAAGTCCCAGGGGGCTCTGCAGGATGCCTTGGCTCCGGTCTCCTGCAGCACGGCCAAGCTCCACCACAGAGACAGGGTCACGCTTCAGCATCGGCGCTCAGAACCAAGAGTCAATCAGACACATGTCCTGTGCCACACAGATGCCCAACCCTGCTGTCTTCATGCCGGCAGCAGTCACAGGACCCGTCCATGGGTGACCTCTAGGGCACAGACCAAAATGGTTCCTAAAATCAGATCCTACACATTGACATTTTGTTAGCTTGACGGATCCAAGAACTTTTTTTTTTTTACAGCTTGTTTCTTTGTACACTGTTATCATCTGTACGTAATTTATTGTTTTCAGATGAAGCAGAAGCCTTGAGAAACCACATTCAGTGTTGTCTCCTGCCCAGGACTGAAAAATATGCAAATTGTTTGCTTTCCATATAAATATATGGATACTGTGTTTATATATATATAATCAATTAAAAATATTTTTATTTATATGTATTATCCATTTATATATATTTAATATATTAAAATATATAAAAATACATAATCAGGGATGACAGTATTTCCTTATTTTAGAAACCTGCTCCATCACACATTCCACTTACAACACCACCGTTACCCTCACCAAGTTCTGCAGTGTCGCTCTCTATGTGGAAACTTATTTTAGCTGAAAGCTGCACTGACACCTGAGGAAACAGTTAGAAGCTCCCAGTAGAACCTCAGTTATTTACCTCATTGTACCCAGTGTAATCACTCTGGAAAGTCTTAGATTTGAAATTTTATGTTTCTAAGATGGTGACATCAAGGGAGACCAAACAATTTTATGAGGATGCTTTTACTCATCTTTGCACGCAACAGCCGAAACAGGGCAGCCCAGGGCTGTCCTAGCTGCTGTTAGAGACCCTGGGGCTTTGCCGGACCGGGAAAAAAGGGACACATCACTCCCAAGAGAGGGCAAGGGGACAGAGGGGGAGGCAGCCCCCTCTGCACAGGGTTTCTTGCAAAGCCACTTGGATGCCACGGAGCTGTGTGGAACCACAGATCACACCGCAGGGGCTCTCTGGGGAGAACTGGATTTATTGCATCTGACTGGGTCCAGTAGTGCCCCTGCAGCCATGTCCCCTGAAGGAGAAGTATGTTTTTGCCTCGCTAGCACTGCCCTTCCCTTGGCCCCTGGCACCATCACAGCCGCACTTGCACCCAAGCCCTGCAAATTCACCCACAGGCAAGGAGGAGGGTCCCACCACCCTGCTGAGCAACTCAAACAAGGCACACTGAGGCTGCCACAACCACACACCTCCCCAAAAATTATTTACCTGGAAGATAAACGTACCTCTTTGGTGCCAGCGCAGAACAGGAGGACGTCAGCAACAACTACAGGAAAGAGCATCACCTCACTAGGAAACGGGGTTGCACCAAAAGCTGCAAGCTCTCCCCACCCAGGAAAGGCTTGTGAGGGTGGGCTGACCCTCAGCCCGTGCACATCAAGTCTTCACCCACATTCCTTGTAATTCGGTCAACCCAAAGCAGCCAGGGCCAAACCCTGTTCGCCTGCTGTGGGCAGGGATGTTGTGAAGGTGTGGGTTGCTGAGTGGCCCCGTACACTCCATGCAGTGATGCTGTGTGGCTGATGGGGGCCAGGCTAAGGGCAGTGTGTGCACACAGACTGACCCGGGGACCCCAAAAACCAGTTGGGGTCAATAAAATAAACTTTCCCAGGTATGCGCTTCCCTTTCCTTAACACGCCTTTTTAATACAGAGCGGATTGAGGTAAAACCAGCTCCTTTCACGTGAGACCCCACATCCCTGGGGAGTCACTGCTGCGTGAGCGCTAGAAAGACGGAGGAGCCTCCACCTGCTGTTTGCTGTTTATTTTAGCAGAGAGAAAAATAACACGCACAAGAGGCATTTTGCATAACTTAACGGAAAATAACACTTTTCCTCCACTCTTCATGGATCAATGGGCAAAATTGTTTCCTACACACAGCTATTTTTTGGTGCTAACAGTTTGGTGTATTGATAAAATCATGGGTTTCCTCTAATACGCTGCGATAGTTGATCTGAAACCCAAAGCCAGGCTCAGGCTTGAGGGGGCTCCTTCGCTATTTAACACAGCTCCCACCGCTGTTTGCCCATGGGGAGGGTGAGCACCAGGTCTGTCCCCACAGCACTCCCAGGGGGATTTTGCAGCCAGGGTCTGGCTGGGGGTGCCGAGCAGCTCCGCGTCTCTCACCACCCGTGCCATGTCCTGGCCGCTCTTCCCTGGCATGGCTGGAGAGGTGACCCAAAATGAGGGGGTGCGGGCAGCGCCAGCAGCCTCAGTCCAGGGCCAGCGAGGGGATCTTGCAGACGAAGGGGAAGGCTCTGCCGCAGGCGTTGTCATTCCAGGAGCGCAGCGCTACCCCCCCAAAAAAACCCAAGACATTGTTAGTTGAAAAAAGGCAGAAGAAGGTAACCATGCACCATCCTCAGGACTGGGACCTCCTGCCATTGCAGAAGGCTTTCCCTGGATGTCCTCCCATCTGGGCTGCTCCCAGCTGTGCCTGCGCCCAATATCCCCATCCCCATCCTGCAGATGCTGGCAGGGACACCTGGCCCCAGCTTGAATGTGGGAGCAGGGAGGCAGCTGCAAACACAGTTCCATACCGCACAAAATATCACCAGGTGACAAGTGGACAGGACATTTAGGTATGTCCACAGGGTCTGAATACACCTGACTGGCCTCACTGGAAATGAGGACGTGAAGTGGGATTTTTGCAAAAGCAGGGTCTTGCCCCTCTTCAGTGAGATTGCCCTAGCCTGTGGGAGGGAGGGAAAAGTTGGCAAACCGAGGGGTGTTTCCACAGGCTGCATGTGGGAGAGGAAATCGGAAACTTTGGCTAAATTCAGTAATTCCTCAAAGTGGGTGATGCTCCCCTCCTGCTGCTGCTATGGGAGAGGGAGATGGGCTGTGAGCGGAGGGAAAGTGAGAGTGTGTGTATATGTATGTGGTGAAAGAGAAAACATATCTCTTCTGTGCAAAGAAAAAAGAAAATAATAATAAAAAATTAAAATGCAAATCCTCAGCCTGTCAGCAACCTCTTCAGAAAACCATGAGTCGCAGTGGATTGAATTTATTGACACGCAAATAAGACTTCGGGTGCTCTTGATGCCTGGTGCGACACTCACCGCTGCTGTGCCTGTACCAGATCTGCACACAGTCCTCCTCCTCTGGGATGGAGTGGATCCCATCATCGGGCTGACTGCCATCCCAGTAGTGGTAGTCATAGGAGGAGCCGTCCGTCCACTCAAAGTGACCCTCCTGGCATGGGGTGAGCAGAGAAAGGCCATGATCACAGAGCCATGTTTGTGGGATGGGGTGGGGGGTTCCCACTCCCATGCAGACCCCCATCCCCAGTGCCACACAGCCCCGGGACACAGGGAGAGACTATCACCACTCAGCAAAGGCCAAGCAGCTCATTTGGGTTTTACAACTGCAAACTTACCCTTGAAAGCCCCAGCATTCACACCGGGGGAAGCCCAGAAATTAAACCCGTATATTTTTTAACACACCCACCCAATTCTGTGTTGGTTTTCCTTTTTCTTTTCCATTCCTTTTGCAATATCTAAAAAAAAATTTACCGGTATGGGACTGTTCTCCTGATGGTCTCAATTTTTCTTTGTTACATATTAGACTATGTATTTCCAACATGGCAGCTTTGACAAGCTGCAGAGGATCACAAGAAAGCATTGAAACTTCATGACTTTTGATGTCAGAGATGTTTTCAGTTTATTTGCTTTTCTTGGACCAGCAGTACAATACTCTTTCTATTAATCCATTAATAAAATATGATGTGAATAATTAGTAATTATTAATCTATTAATTATAGTAACACTTTTCTTTCAAAAGCAGACTGGAGGGGATGAAACGACAACTTTCCCCCATGCACTGCACAACAGACCCTATGCCACCACCCAATTAATGGGGCTATAAGAAGTGAAGAAGAAAAACCAAGTGGCTTTCCAGGGGGAAAACATAGGAAAGTGAATTTTTCAAAGCCATTTCCCATGTGGTTACGGGGAGCTCTCACCTGCCGCAGGTCATTGAGCCCTGTCCAGATGTCGGTGGGGATGCCTGGCACGCGGCTGTTCACTAGGTCATACACGAAGACATTTTCTTCCCAGCTGGCAAAACAGAGCAATATGAAGCAATATGAGGGGGTACGTCAGGCAAATGGTCAGGCATGCCCCTAAGCATTCGCCCTACAGCATGGCCAAATGGGTCCCCCTCTTCTAATTGATGTTGATTACTTTGCCGGGTCTGTGCAAGAGGTGTGTAGTGTGGGTGAGAGCTGGGGGAGAGGGTGTGTGGGGGGAAGCCCATGTAATCATGTTGTATTTCTACCCCTTTTCCAAGCAGTTTTGGGGAATTTAGGGAATACTATGTCAGTTTTCCCGCCAGCCCAGGAAAAGACATTTTTTACATCACCTTTGTGTGCCCAGTGCATCAGACTTGACCCGGTTGCTGCTGCAGAGGGATGCTCAGGCTGGTGCAGAAGGCATGCTTAGGCTGGGACACGAGCCTGCAGCTTGCACAGAGGTTGTGCTGTGGGAATGGGACTTTGCCCCATTTTCCTTTTTCCCCAGGCTGTGCCAGGGTGGGATGAGAAGTTTCTGCATTCCTCACCTGTGGATGGAGGCCAGTTTGGCTGATCTGATGCCAATGGAGAACTCGGCACAATAGAGATCAGCTTCAGCCCAGGTTTTGTTGATGGGGAAGTACCGGTAGCAATGGCCTTCATATTCAGTCCAGAAAAGCGGGCAGGAGTAGGCGTGGACAGGCTCTGGCATGGCTGAGGGCAGAGGAGAGGACATCCAGCAGCTGAGGATGAAGCAGTGTGGCCAGGCAGCCGAGTAGTGCCCAGCCCTGCTCCCCCCACTTCACCCAGGCCAATAACCACCAAAAACACGCATGGAAAAACCAACTGTTGCAGGAGGCCTGCAAAAGTTTGCAAAAGCTCAAACAAATTTTGCAAAAGCCATGGCTTTCTCAGTTTTAGCCTCTGCCTAAACCAGGAGGAACTTTTCAAGTCAGTTTAACATTGTTTTAGGCAGAGGGTGCTTAAAATAAAGGCGCTGACTTTTGCTACTGGGCAAACAGTGATAAGGGCTCCTCTCGCCTCTATCAAGCACTACCAGAGCTGCCGTGCTGGGATGGGAGCTGACAGCCGGGGGCTGCAGGGTCAGGGCTGCACTCTGCCCTCCTGCTCTCGCCTCCTCCAACCAAAGCCCCTCACCGACCAAAGCCCCTCGCTGTCCCCTGTGTCCCCGGGCTCGGACACCAGCGTGCACATACGCGGGCATTGGATTTCAGCCCCATAAATAGCCGGACAAGGCACGCATGCCGCCAGGAGTGGTGCCAGCCTATCTGCTTCCCACCGCCAGATAAGAGCTGGGGCCCACAGAGCCGCTCCTCCTCCCTCACCACTTTTCAGCACAGTGGGGAAGTTACCCCAAAAGAGGCCATTCTGGGGGCAGGACGCATTTCTGGAGCCTTTGCAGTTGCCGCTGTGTAAACACTGGAGCGGTGTTAACATGCCCCTCTGACCACCTCCATGTCACGCTCCCCCGTCACACATGGGGAGGACGCAGCACACACACAACACACCACCCAACACTAATGGATGCCTAACC
The DNA here is from genome assembly GCA_013401275.1 of Pandion haliaetus. Lineage (NCBI taxonomy): Eukaryota > Metazoa > Chordata > Aves > Accipitriformes > Pandionidae > Pandion > Pandion haliaetus. The sequence goes on along the minus strand of VYZV01007058.1, from coordinate 67,561 downwards.
CCCAAATCTTGTGGCACATGGGCTTAACTCTCTCAGGTGCTGGTTTTTGAGCCTTGGGGAGTTGCCGGCTGCCCCAGAGCCAGTTCCCGCATCCCCACGGGGTCCCAGTCCATGGTCAGTGTTGCTGTTGGAGCGAGCGGGGAGGTGGGCAGGGCGGAGGTAACAGGGCATTATGGCAGACATCAGGTGCCATGAAACCATCCAAGCAGGTAACGGGCTCAAGCCCGGAGAGGTCAGGGTCATGCTACAGGCCCTCCAGTACTGAGGGGCTCGGGGGGAATGGCTTTCCCCGAGGGTGGGGGGAGCAAAACCCTGCCAGAGGCAGCATGGCACATTGGAGCAGCAAGGGCAGCATCAGCGTGGTGAAAAGGAGGGGCAAGGTGAATTCAAAGCAGCTGCGGGAGCGTTCGTGGAGCTGAATCCTTCCCTGTGCCAGTGCTGGCAGCTCCAGGAAATAATTTCGTATTTCATCAGCTCTTTGCTTGTGGGAAACTCTCAGTGTTTTACAAACAGCTGCCAGCCAGCCCCCGGGTCCCTCCTGTCACACCCCCCTCCCAGGTGACAAACCACAGACACAAAGAGCCTTTTTTTCCTCCTGAGCAAGGCGCGGAGCCAAGCCGACTGCTGAGCCCCACAGGGCTGTCGCCCCATCACCCCACCTCAGGACCCCCAGCGACTCCCTTTGTTGCACCCCACGGCAACAAACCTGCCGAGAGCAGCGAGCGGCTGGAGGGGCTCTCCCGTCCCCATCGGCACTAGTTATGGGCTGCGGAGGAAAAAAGATAAGGCACACGGGGCTGGAAATGAGCAGAATAACTTTAGGGGAGGGTGGCCAAGCTGCAGCCAGCTCAGTGGCAATGCAGGGTTCAGCTCGGCGATTCACACACTGCCATCCTTGCGTTGGGAAAAAACTCAGAAAGGCCCTAGGAAATGCAAATTATTCTATTGTAGCAGTAGAGCAGAAGGACCAGGAATGCAGCGAGCTGATGCAATTTCCCGGGAGCCAAGCCTTCCTCCCGCCGTGAGGCTGGCCAGGGGTCCCTGTCCCCATCAAAAGCAAAGCAGAGCAAGGGCAGAGGATCAAACCCATGGGACAAGGCTTCAGCTTCACTGCTGAGTCACACATGAGGCATATATCCCTCCGCTCGGGACGGGCCTGGGATCTGGTTCTGGCTCACAGCAACTCCAGGTCGCTGCTCCCTCCCGCCGAGGGCACCCTGGGGTTTGCGGCAGACAGCCATCGCCAGCTCCCCCAGCAACTGGGATTTTATTATAGAGGCTGTGAAGCGCCTCGACAAACTCTTCACCTCTAGCAGCACGGTGGCAAAATTCACAGGGCTTAACCCAGCAGCATCCCCAGCAAATGGGGCCTTTCACTCACGAGTGCTAATTGCAGCGGGTGTCCCAGTACCCCAGCTCCAAGGCAGGTCCATCAGCACCCCAATTGCCTGGGAAAATCACCCTTGTTTTGTTCAGAGCAGCTGAAACTGAGTCAGAGATGGAGACAGTCCTTCTTTGTTATTCCATACTGCTTCCCATTAGGTAGCATTAATTTGACGAGCTTCAGTGAACCAGAGGTGCCTGAAGGAATTTAAGGTTAAATATACCAAAAAGGAAAATATGGGAGGTCAGCGTTTAATTAGCATCTTTTCTGTTAGGTCAGGATCAGAAGCTTTGGCTGTCTCTTTGGAGGAGAACTATTGCTCCCAGTTTTACAGGCAGGAACAATTGGGGGTGCTGCTTTATCTGCAGCCTTTGGGGGCTATTTTTAGCAGAAAGGCCATAAGAAATCGGATGTATGGTTGTGAGTATAGGAGCCCACTCATGGCTCTGCAGGAAAAACCTCATAACCCAAGCCAGCAGCTGCTGATGGCATTTGATCTAAAAGCAGACAGGGAAAGCATTTTGTGGCTATTGAGACCAGACCCTCACTTTTAAGCATCCCAGCAAAACATCACCCCCAGCAGCATCAGCTCCTCCACACAGGGCAGGAGCAACACAGCCACTGCCTGTGGGACGGGAGCTCCTACCAGCCCCAAGTCAGTTTATCCATTTGTCCCCAAATTCCTGGTGAAAAATGATGGCAAGAATCCTTCCTCCTTTTGCTTATTTACAGTGCAGGAGTTTTAAGGTCAGGGCCATGTTTTAACACAGCACTAGCAAAATAGATGTCCAGACTTGGTTGAGGATAAGATTCATATCAGGCAGCTGTTACTAACTCAGAAAAGCTGGAAAGCAAGAGTTTTGGGTCAGAAAAAGAATTTTGTGCTCTCTGGATTTGTGTCAGTGCCAACAAAACTGGAGTCTTTTTATTTACTAGCTGAGACCCACTGTAGAACCGCCAGGAAAATCACTTGTCAAAATCTTGCAGAAGCTGGCACTGCTCTGCCAAAAAGTTCCACTTCCCCAAGTGGCCACTTTCCAATTAGAAATAATTAACTGAGAAAATCCCAGCCAGTTTCACGAGGTTTTTTTATTCCAGGATGCTATTGAAAAAGATAAAATACCAATTGCGTGACTCCCACTGACTCAGCTGGCAAAGAGCAGGTTTTTCCGTGAACAGCCTCATCCGAAGGTGCAATGCTGCCTCACCTCCAGCAATCTGCAGATTTGAGGTACAGAGTTTGGGGCTAGGACAAGGTTGGCAAGAAATGCCCATGCAGGGAAGACTCCTGGAGGGCTGCAGCTCCATCAGAGTATTCTGGACAGCAGATCGGGTCAGGTCAGTGCTAGCAGCAGAAGCTCTTCTTGCTGCAGAGCATTGAAGGGCTCCGTTTCATCAACAGCTGACGACTTACCAAAAAGCTTAGAGATGTTAGGAGACACCTCACTGAAAGGCATGATCTTGAAACACCCCCCTTGGCACATCCATAAGCTAATGCTGCCATCTGACCTGAAAAAGCAAGTGAAACTCTGCAGCTCTGGGCAAGCAGCTGCATTTGGAGGGCGTCCATCACCACTCAAGAGGCTTGTCTGAAGCTAATGCCAACAGAGGAGAGCTGAGGCAATCCCTGCCACATGTAAGGCTGGGTCCTTCCCAAGGCAGAGCTGCCCACAGAGGCCCTCCACTGGTACCCGAGGGCTGTGACACCGAGTGAGGGATGGGGAGCGGTCCCCAGCTGGCAGTCAGAGCTGGGGCTCAGGACGAGCAGCCTGGTCCTCACCAACACCAAGTTGCCTCTTAACAGCTTGGGACCATGGAAAGGGCCAGCGGTGTGACTTTACCCTGTGTTGGCACTGCTGGAGCAGTGGGCAGTGAGAGGGGGTGGGTGAGACAACAGGGCTGGGACAGGGGAGCCCCAGGACCCCCCAGGACAGCTTTGGCAGAAGCAGCCTGTGGCGAGGCTGGGGGGTTCAAAGTGCCAGCTGAGCACTTCCATCCCACCACAGCCTCAACACATCCACCAGCCCACGTCCTCTTTATTGAATAAACCCAAAGAATAAGCATTAAAACAGGGGGTTGGTGGGCAGGAGCGTGTAGCATGGGCTAAGACAGTGCTACTGCGTGACGCTGGGATGCCTCAGGTCACCCATGGCCTTAGGAGCACGTCCTTAGGCCCCGACACTATAGTCATTACAGACAAACAATCCCACTTTCATGTTATTTGCAATATTTGTCTTTCATTAACAGATGAAAAAGTCTCATGCTTAGTGTCCACCTTCAAAACAAGTAGATCAGCGGAGGGGTTTTGGTCTCCATGTGTCTGAGGGATGCATGGAGCTGGAGAGGATGGTATCCACTGATGGATGTGAAGCTCATTAAATAACTGGGCAACATTTTACACACTCTGAAGTGTTTTCTGAGGCGCGTGTTACAGATTTCCAAGTAAAATATTAAACACCAGTTGATGCATATTGGAAGCAAGATCCTTTCACACAGGGGGCTTTGGCTTTTAAAATCCTATACTGAAACCAAGCTGGTTTTACAGCTTCAAATCTTCTGCCAGGTATGTTTGGAGTCATGAGGCTACGGCAGACTCCAGCAACAGCCCTCCTGCAGCCGGCCCTAACAGATAAGAGTAATCTTGCAGAGTTTTTTTCCTCCTTAATTAGTTTTGGTGAAGCCCCCACAGATTAGGCATCTGGCAGGAAAGCTGGGCTCCTATCGATCCTTTTTCTCACAAACGCACTGAACAGCACTTAAGGAGTCCCTTTCTGCTCGCATTCCCACATAAATCTAACAGGGTGCGAACAAACTCAGAGCGGCAACTCTCACTTGCACCAGCCCTATGAAAAAGTTTGCAAGAAACTTAAGTGACATATAGCAGTCACCATCACCATCAGCTCAGAAAAAAAAAGAGGGCGTAAGGCGGAATCACATATTTGTGGCCATTTTTCACATGCAATAAGTGTGAATAAATAAACGAGGAGCCACGGTGGCCCCCCCCAGCCTGTCCTACCGGGCTGCGTGGCTGCAGTCCTGCACTGCTCACACACATGCCTCCGTGCAGTTATTTCTGCCCGCCGACCCTGCCATCCGCACCGGACCCACGGTAGGGACGGCTGAAGGTCCACGGCAGCGTGCCACGCGAGCACGCGTTGCTGAAGGCGAAAGCGCAGCCTGTTACACACAGAAACAAAGCCAGCCCAGAGACAGCTTCAATATCCCGGGAGAGACTGGGGCTGCTCTTGGCACGTCCCCCCAGCGAAGAAGAAAGTTGGTTTCAAGGAAAGTCAGAGATTTCTGGAGCAGTCGGAGAAAGGGGAAAGCCAGCTGCTGACCCTGCAGGAGGTACACACTCCTCTCCCTGCTAAAGCCCTCGCAGTTTAAGGTTACCTTTACTCCCAGCCACAACCAACGCTTTGCACTCACCTTGGCTGATCTTTATGTTTGTCTGGGGGAAAGCCTGGGTGGCGAGCAACACTGCAGAGAGGAGCGCACACACGTCCCACCCGGTGCCCATCGCCAGGGAGGGAGGACGGGGTGCTCCCCCAGCTCCGCGGGCAGCCGGTTGCAGGGGTCGCCGCTCGGGCCGGGACCTCCCGGCTGTGCCAGGGAGGCTGCTGGCGGGGAGGTGGATATAGGCGCCGTGCTGCTCCCTCCCCCAGAAGCAGCGGCTCTCCCAGCGACACACGCCTCCCCACCCGCTGCTGCCGGCTGAGCCCGGGCGTGCTCATCGCATCCCACCCCGAGGGACCTGCACCCGGACCTTCACTCGCGGCCTGGTGCAGGGGTCCACGTCTCCTCCCTGAGAGCCTTTGGCACACGCTGGAGGCTGCAGGTGAGCAAAGAAATCCCTTACCTTGCTTCCCGAGACATAACGTGTCCCCAGTTTATCGCTGCCCAACTGTGCTGTGCTGGCTGCCTTGCCTCGCAGGGATGCTGGCGGCCATCAACGCAGAAGGGAGCTCGGGACAGACCTTCACCTTGGGGTGCCTGAAAAAACGTGCCCCTTTTTCCTGCTGTGCCAGGCCGGCAGCCCTTCAAACACAGGGTAGAGTTAGCAGCTGGAAGTCAAGTGCTGAGTTAAGGCTGGGGAAGCTGCGGCTACAGCAGCCGGGCACCTCAGGTAAGGCAGGCTGTGCCTGGGGAAGCAGGTGGAGAGGGTCCCCAGGGCTGAGGGGGAGTATGGCCTTGTGCGAGGCTTTGTGCAGCATGTAATTGTGGGGTTTAACCCATTCCTGCCCCATTTTGTGCTTGCTTTTTTTTTTTTTTTTTTTTAATCCAGGGAAAGGCAATGCTTTGACACACTACAACAGCCTGGAAGGGGAAACCACCAGCTGTGCCCGGGGGTCCAAGACTGTTACAGGAACTCACACTATGTCCATCTGCGAGGTCCATGCCAGGTTGATGCAGTCCTGTAACAGCAGAAAACCTTCAGCATCAGGCAGCAGTCAATATTATTAACAGTCAATATTATATTATTATTTCTGTGGTCAAAATTTTTTTGGGAAATAAACTTCAGATTTTAAAAAATATTGTACAAAGTCCTTTTCTAGCTGTTGCACTGGTAAGGGAAACAGTATAGGTACAAGTACTGCGAAATTCCGTGGTCCCGCTCCATGTCCAATTTATGCCTTCAATCAGCATTGAATGAACTGCTTAGGAACACACTCAATGCTATTCCCTTTTTGTTCTTAGCTACAGATTAAAATTTTCAGCATTTTCTGGGACTTTCAGTTGAGATGAGCCATTTTTACAGGCAAGATTCAAGTAAAAACAATTTGGGGTGACACAAAGCTTTCAGTAAAGCATCCAGACTTACTCCAGAGGCAGTAACTCATTCAATCAACTTTCATATATTAAATTTTCTTTGCATTAAATAAAACCTTTCAAGAAAAGTCCCCCCTGCCATTTGCAGTTCCATACCTTGATCTGAAACTATATGGCTCAAGGAAAAGCCTATTGATATATCAGACCACTAAAAATGAAGGAATTCAGAGTATTAGAAGCCAAGGCATGCCTTCTCCCTTCTTAACTGTGTGCCATCCCCAGATAAAGCCAGTGGTATAAGCAATTATCTGCAAACTATGGAACAAAACTCTTTGAGCATATTAATCTACTCCCACAGCACAAATGATTGTGCTTAAAGAGGGAGCAGAGATCCAGATTAATTTTAATCCTGTTTCTAACGAAGACCCACCACAGCAGTATCCCCCCCAGCACAGGCAGAAGCGCCGAGCCCCCCCCTGTGCTGCTCCCCGAGCCAGCGGCTCCATGCCCGGCACAGCAGCTGGGCACCAGCTTTGCTCCCAGCACTGGGAAAGCACACGCATGTCATGCGTGCAGAGCTGCACTTTGGGTTACCTTCTGATTTCACAAAACACGAGATGTGTTTTACCTGCTGGGTGCAGCCCCAGGAGCACTGCCACATCTCGTTTATTCACCCTTTCTGCTCCTCTCTCTCCCCACACTGTTTTCTGATTGCCCTCCACGTTGGGAGCTCCTCAGTGTGCTTCCATCCTCCTTTTATTGACCTTTCCTTCACCCGTTTTTGGCACCATATGTACAAGACACCCCCCTCCCTGTGAAACAGACACCTCCTGGCTCCAAGGACAGACTCACGAGCAAGCGTGCCTTCTGTTAACATTTCACCCCCAGTGCTTGAGCAAGGCACATGGCAGGTCTCAGGTCAGCTTCCGTGGATGCCCAGAGCTTGTGCTGCTGCTGACAGACCCCCCGTGGAAGAACATTAATGTCAACGGCAGTGACTGCTGAAACCACTGCCCCTTCTCTGAGCCGTTTTGAGTTACAGGACGAGATCGGCCTCCTACAGCATGTGTTTGTCCAGGACACCCCGTGGGCTCCCTCTCCACCATGATTTATTGATGAGACAAACCAGGAGGAAGCCAGAGAACAGAGATTTGCTATCGACCTCACTCTCGGACAAAAGAGGAATTTCACCTTGCAGAGAGAGAGAGAATTGAAACTCAGCATCCACAAGGTGCTTGGAAAGAGGATGCCCATGGACAGCCCTGTGGCAACCACTGTCCCCATCGCTTTGTGCTGCTGCCATACAGCAAATGTGCTAGAGAGCAGCAGGGAGCAACGTGCAGTAGTCAGTAAGAAGCGAAGGCATGCACCAGGGGACAGCGTGCACGACCACACCAGCAAGGTGAGCTCCTACCTGTGTTCACCCACAGCCACAGCCACTGGGCAATGGTTCACCAACCAGATCACCAGGGCCTTTTTTTGCCATCCTCTATCCAAGGCCATGCTGTGCTCTGCCCGGGAGCAGGTGTCCGCACTGTCACTCTCCCCCAGCCGCTGAGAGATAGCTTTTGGATGCAGAGGGGAGACAACAACTCTTGTAGCTTCCTTGTAGTCTTGGCATTCCCAATTCCATGATGAAAGGTCACCGTATCAGACTTGGCTGTCGCACAGAGAACATGCACACAGATGCTCTGAGCGCAAAAGGGAACGGAACACCCACAACAATGTAAACCAGAGCAGGTCCCAGACCAAAGGCATGCTGCAGGGATGCTGGTATCAGAGTTACAACACAGACCTTCACCCTGGAGCACAAACACCCTGGACAGCAGCAAGGATTATTGACCAACACACCGACATCTGCCCAAACAAGCACTAAGCTTTTTTTTTTGGCTTTTTAAGACTCACCTGTCCCTAACTGTGAGCCAAACAACAGAGGTGAAATACGCATATATACATATTGTTTTCTTCTTAAAAATCAAAATATTAAGAGCACAGGAGGTAACAGGATTTAATTCTGGGCTGCATTTGATGCATGGGGAGAGAGAAATGACTGCTGCCTGCTCCACCACATGCCAGCTCTGGACTGTCATCACTCTGACCTCGTTTCAAAAGTCAAAGGGCCACAAGCAAAGTCAAAGATTTCCACAGCATCCAGCCCCAAGTCCTTGCCCCAAATACCACCTTCATTTTGCTCAAGGCAACTCTCCCACTTCTAGCAAAAAGGGACTGAGCCAGGGAAGACGGAGCACACGCTGGTTTGCACCTCTCCCAAGCAGTCAGTCGGGACTGGCATGGCCACGGGAAGGCTCTGCACCGCAGGGTGCATGGAAGAGCAGGCCACAGGCCTGGGCCACTGCAGAGGCCATGGGTTGCCGCCTAGCAATTTCACAGGTGACCTGGGCAGCAGGATATGACCAGAGCCCAGGGCCCTTCCCCATCTCTTCCGTTTGATCACAGTGGCACTGATGTGGTGGCTGAGCCGACCCATCCGTAACACCCTGAGGCTTTCCAGCCCAACACAGATAAACACTGCTGAAGACGGAACAAATCCTTCCTTCTCCAAAACAAAAACATGGAAAGACAGTAAAGTCATGGGCCAGGCCCAGCTCTTTTCAGGGTAACGTCCTTTTTGTTTGATTTCTTGAACAGGCTGTAGGCAAGATACAGATTTTTATGCAGTCTCAATGTTGATAAATAGAGCAATAAAAAATAATAGTAATTTGGGGCCCACTCCTGTGAAGAGCCAAGACCCAGAGCCCAGTGCAGAGACTTTGACACATTCAACCCACAGCGTGTTGGGTGTGCTCTGCAAGACCAACACATCTGGCTTGCCCTCCTGACCGATCTCCATTAGCAGGTCCCCAGTTTCTCTCAAATTGTTCCTGGTTCATCTGCAGAGAGTAACAAGGGCCTAAAGGCCAACATTTTGGCTTTTCTTGTGCCATAAACATAACTGATAGAGCTCAACACAAAGATGAATTCTGCTAACAAGCATGACCCCAGTCCACGTGGCACAATTAAATAGAATTTTATTTTCAATAAATATACAGTCTGCATCATACCAAACAATATACTGTGAAAAAATAAAATGTACAGAAGCAATCAACAGGACAGCTTGACCGTAGCTAAGTTCACTTGGTGACCTGGAGAACTACCTGGGTTAACACACACAACACAGAAAGAGCCACTGCAGTCTGTGAGAGAATTAAAATTGTATATTTTGGGTCTTCTTAATTGCAAAAGTCCCTGCAGCAGGTTTCTTTTGCACAACACAGGTTTGAAAAGACATGAGCTGACTTTCCTGGTACAAATGCTATTAGAAATGTTTACTTTGCTATATCATTACTGTATCTACTTGACGCACACAGACTGCTGTCGAGAGTGGCAGGTCTCACCACTGACGTGACATCGGATCCGTTTGATGCGGGGCTGCACGGCCACACGCGTGCCCCAGCACACAAATGCACGTGTACGTACTAACAGGAGCTTAATTCTGTTGAAATAGTACAAGGACAAAACTGGAGTCAGAATCGATTTCACCACAGGTTCTACCGTTTAAAAAAATATTCTAGCCTAATTACCACGTTCACCAACGAGAGCACACGGGTACTTATATCTCCAAGAGGATGAGCCATGGATTTGGACTGGAAGGACAGCAGAGGCAACTCCCAACTCCTCCACCCTCTCAGCGCTTCCCGCGGCACCTCCACGCGCAGCCCGGCCACGCGCTCCACCACGCGGGATGCAAACAGCCGAGCGGTGCTGGGTGCGAGCAGCGAGACGGCCGGCCAGCCGGGGCACTGGTGGCCCCAGGGGAACGGCCAGGACCCAGTGGGACATGGTTCGCCGAGGCCAGTGCGGCTGGTTGGGTGCCGGCAGCCGCTTCAATCCAACGGAGCTGCTGTGGGGTGCGTGTAGGGTGTGAGGTGGGGTGTTTCGGTCGGTGGTTTATTTTTTTCCCTCGTCCGCCTGCTTGGTCTGGCTGCTATTAGTCCCCCACCTCATGTTACCTCCAGTGATGCTGGAGAGACACGGTCGCACTCCTCCCGGGACCGCAGGCTATGCCACTGCTCCACGGCTGTCCGGTGCGCATTGAGCATCCGGCGCCAGTGGTTGGACTCGGGGGCACCTGTCGAGTACTGCCCAATCACGATCCTCCCAATGAAGTCGTTGCTGCTCTTCACGTTGTGCCCGTACACTGGGGAGAGCAGAAACAGAGACTGGTCAAGACAAAAGCATCGCTTGTCTACCCAGGGCCTTGCCCACAGAAAGCCAAACGTCCTGCAATTGCCCCCTCACACAGCATGCCATATGCCAGTGTTTTTGGTATATAACTCAGCACCTCAAAAATATTAGAGAGGCCAAATCAAGAGTTTGGATGAAATAAGATAAACTGTACTACAGACTGACAAACAATTCGAATAAACAGGACACAAATCCACAATTATCATGGTATTTAGCATGAACAGGTGAAGCAGAATCATAGAATGGTTTGGGTTGGAAGGGACCTTGAAGAGCATCTAGTTCCAACCCCCTTGCCACAGGCATAGATACTTTCCACTAGATCAGGTTGCTCAAAGCCCCATCCAACCTGGCATTGAAGTAGAATTACATTGTGTAAGGAAATGCCAAAAGCTCTGCCTGGGCATTGTGAAATGATGAAAGCAGCCAAGCAGCCCGCACCTGGGTAAACGAAGAAGCAGCATCTCATAGTGTCCTCCAAATGCAAGTGTCGTGAACCGTTCCAGTGCTAATCGATAGCCTTCCCAACTCAGAGACGGGAATCGCACAAGTACAGGCTGTCAGTGGGATGTTTATACAGAAATGATTTGCCATAATTATTGCTGCAGCTACTTGTTAGAAGTCCAGGAAAGCAACCAAAAGAGAGACATCAACCCAACACCCTGTCCTTTGGATTAGCCCAGTCTCCTGGAACAAAAGATCGCAGACAGCAGCAAACTCTAATGATGGGCCTGATCCTGGGAAAGGCTGTACACTCCTGCCAGACAGCAGCAAAAGCACTTTGTGTTCTGCAAACTGAAGCCCTGCCCCAGCTCATTAGAAAGTTGAACAAAAAGTCTGTACAAGCTGAAGCCAGGATATCCATGGGCCCTGGCTGGAATATTAAGGATTAAAAAATCTCCTCAGGAAAGAGAGGGATTTTTAAGAACACATATCTGCAGGGGCTCCAAATCCTCCCAGGCTTGTGCAACAAGAGCAAGTTCAAAGGGGGAGCACAGCCTGGTGTTGGAGCAGTGAGCCTGGCATGGAGCCGAGTGCTGTTGCCACTGCCCCTGCCAGCAGCACCAGGGCTGCTGGAAACCAGTGCTGGCAGCAAAGCCACATTTGGGATCCCTCATGGCAGCACCCCCTGATGCAGTGTGCACCCTTCCAGGCAGGTAGGACACCGAGCACTAAGCACTTGACCTTGCTTTTAGCCACGCATCTTTGTCAAGGCTGTGTATTTCCTACTATAACATATCCCACAGCTAATTAGCATTATTTTAACGTGCTACTCAGTGTATCTACCATCTCCACACTCTGCAAAGGCTGGCTCCTAGCTACTGCACCAATATGGGATCTTGCTCTGGGTGACTCAGGTGCCACCTGCCAGTGCAGTCCCAAAATCAAGCTGTGCGATGTTACATCTTGCTTTATATCTTCTGACAGCTCTGACACACACAGTTTATGGGCTGAGATCCTTCTGCTCATAAAATTACCTGGGGATATTTTTGGTAACAGCAAACCTTCAAATGTCCAAATCATTTCTCCAAATAATTGCGCTAAAAAAAAATTACCCTGAAACTCAGAGCATTGTAAGTCTGTCTTCAAACTACAGTTAAGAATGAATTGGGGGGTACACTCCCCTCCCCCTTTAGGAAGACTGCATCTCTTCTGCTTGTTGCCATCAGTTATCTAGGGGTGATGCCATCAACTCTCTGCGACGTGCCGCCACTGAAGTGCCCCTGTCGAGCCCAGGTTGATGTTGTTTGGAAAGGCCGCCTTCTGAGGATGTGGTGAAGAATTTTAAGCCATCTATCTCCAACTAGTACACACCTTGTCAGAGTTATTAATGACTTCTACAAGGCAATGTATCATAATTGTAGGTAGTATGACTATGCTAAATGTCCTGCTACGATTTATTAACCTAGAGAAATCAAATATTGTGATAAAACTAGATAAAAGTACCCCGAAACCAAATGCCCCCCTAATTTTTTATATAGGATTTTTTTCCTTTTTTTCCATTCTTTTATTCCAGAATGAAAGATGATGAAGCCTAATGCTGGGAGACAATACCAAGTAATTTAAACCAAGAAGTCTTAAAGGCCATCAATTAGTCCCATGATAAATTAACAGTGGGGAAGTACCCCAGGCATACCAATTCTTCAAAAATAATCCATGTCAGGACTGTAAAATGAGTAGTTTTAGTTTAGGGTGTGCTAACTAAGGGGACCTGTTATTTTACTGTTGATCCAAGTATTCTGAATTCTTGTAAAGCATCTTGCTAATCTCATCGTGTCAGGTAATTAGCATGTTGATTCCTTTAGGGTATTAATGGGCTAATTATACAAGCATTGTTGCTTCTATCATTAACTAGTTCAGATAGCACAGAGAGAATTCTCTTCTCTTGCAGAAGAACAGGGAAGACATTTTCCAAGGCCAAATGCTTATTCACACACAGACCATAAGAGGTGGCACTAGATTCGACCCCAGGCTTACAAACTCACAGCTTCACTGCAGCAGCTTTCTCAAAAGATGAGAGATCTCTGTGTGCCAAAAATTCAGCTTCACTCATCAGTTCACGAGCCTTTAAAACTCAAGGACATGCCTTTCTGGAAGGCTAATTGCTTTATTCTACTCTTAAAATGGCCAGTGTTTGCTGAGCAAATTTGCTGATGGTTGAGCTGCACAGAGCTGTTGCGTGGACCTTACCCAGGAGACGGTGCTAAAGTTGGTGTTGCAAAAATAAGCCCTTTGCTCACGTTCAGGAGCACAATTTTCCCTGTTGCTGCCACCAGTTCTTTCAAGAACAGCTTGGAAAGGAAAACTGTAGGAGCCTGTAAGCCCAGGCGAGAAGCTGGAAGCAGAGGCTGGCTGTGTCACTGGCACTCACTGCACCAGGGGCTCCTGTCCTGGTGCAGGGACGGGGAGCAGCTCTCCCCTTTTCCTTCCTCTGCGGCAGCAATCGCTTCTCTTCTCAAACAGATGAGGAACCGTTTCCTTGAATGCCAACAAGCATGCACTGGCCATTACACTTATTACACCATTTACACTCATGTCTGACACTTCAGTCTGCTCCAAAGCCCAGCAGAAGGGGTTAACATCCCACTCTCCATACAGACCCCATAAGTACCACACATGTACTGACTAGGACCCCTAGGTGCTCAGACATGATCCCAAAACGACAACTTTTCAAGATACAAGGCGAGCTGCACACCGTTCTGGGGCTGCCCCCTGCCCTGGCTAGAAGGGGACCTGCTGATGCAGCAGGCATCTGCAGAGAGACCTGGGTGCCCCTTTGAGCAGGAAACCCCTGCAGAGCTGCAGAGGAGCCACCAGCCTGGGGATGGACAGGCTCCGCCAGAGCCCCTCTGCTTTTTGCACACACACGCATGTAGTGACACGCGTACCATGGTTGTAGTCACACCTGCAGTGGAGCCAATTCCACGCAAGCTCACGCCTTCAGCCTCTGGAGGAAAAAAAGCTCCTGCTCTTTCCTTTCAGCTTCTTCCACAGCAGGTGGAGGTGGAGAAGCCCCTGTGGTCCAGCTGACAGGACAGCAGTTGGGTGCTGCACCACACTGAGCGTAGGTTATGGTACAAGTGGACGGAGCTGTATTCCCTGATGTCTGAGCATGCCCTTCCAGAGCCTGAAAGGAGCTCAGAGTAGATTTCAGATTAAATCTGCTCTTGGCCACAAAACACAGTAACTCTGTGGAGCTGCCCAGAAGCAGAAAATGAGGTAAGTTATCATCTCGCGTTTTCAGACTGACCCAGACTCTGCTTATGGACAGGTAGACACTGCTTTCCATTTAAGAAACCTATTTTCCTGACAGAAACTATACACCTGATCTCGTGAGCTCTTTTTCTACCACCACAGTAATTTACACAATAGCAACATCCATCTCCAGGCCAACACAGAGCAAAAAGCAATTAAGGAAGCAGAGTTCAAACCAATTCCTTCTGCAGCTGCTCTTTACTGGCGGATTCTTTTGGAAAGAGAAAGGCTTCTTTAAAAAAACCCAAACATCTCTTTATAACAGAAATGCTGAAATATAAAAGAAAAGTGGGTTCACTTATGTCCACTAAAAGGGTTGAAGTAATGCAATTGTGGTGGGTTGACCCTGGCTGGATGCCAGGTGCCCACCAAAGCTGGTCTATCACTCCCTCCCCTCAGTTGGACAGGGGAGAGAAAATACAACTAAAAGCTCCTGGGTTGAGATAAGGACAAGGAGAGATCACTCACCAATTACTGGCATGGCCAAAACAGACTTGACTTGGGGAAATTAGTTTAATTTATTACCAATGAAATCAGAGTAGGATAATGAGAAATAAAACCAAATCTTAAAAACACCTTCCCCCCACCCCTCCCTTCTTCCTGGGCTTAACTTTACTCCTGATTTTCTCTACCTCCCTGCTCCAGCAGGACAGGGGGACAGGGAATGGGGGTTGTGGTCAGTTCATCACACATTGTCTCTGCCGCTCTTTCCTCCTCAGGGGGAGGACTCCTCACTCTTCCCCTGCTCCAGCATGGGGTCCCTTCCATGGGCTGCAGTCCTTCACAAACTGCTCCAGCATGGGTCCCCCATGGGGTCACAAATCCTGCCAGAAAACCTGCTCCACCGTGGACCTCCCTGGGCTGCAGGGGGACAGCCTGCCTCACCATGGTCTTCCCCACGGGCTGCAAGGGAATCTCTGCTCTGGCGCCTGGAGCACCTCCTCCCCCTCCTTCTTCACTGACCTGGGGGTCTTCAGGGCTGTTTCTCTCACATGTTCTTACTCTTCTCTCAGGCTGCAGTTTCTGTGCTGCAGCAACTTTTTTTCCCCCTTCTTAAACATGTTATCACAGAGGTGCTACCACCGTTGCTGATGGGCTCGGCTTTGGCCAGCAGCAGGTCCATCTTGGAGCTGGCTGGCATTGGCTCCATTGGACATAGGGGAATCTTCCAGCAGCTTCTCACAGAAGCCACCCTTGTAGCCCCCCCCACTACCAAAACCTTGCCACACAACCCCAATATAGTGATGTAAATAAAACATTTTCATGTTATATACTTATTGATGCAGTGCTCCTAAATGATCCATATCAAACCAATGGGGGCCTAGGTGCTACATGGTACTTTTCTTCGCGGTGGGGGCCCTGTGTGGTGTGCAGCAAAGCACAGCAGGTACTGGGCATTGCACAGCCCAGAGGTGCACCCCAGCAGTGGCAGGGACTGCCAGGAGATGCAATGGTACTTGGAGCTCCAACATTTGACTCCAGGTGCAACTCCAGTCTGAGCTTTCCCTTGTCTCCTACCAAGCTTGGTCATGTGGAATTGCTTTTCACTGGTCAACAGTTTCGCGTGTCGCTGTGTAACCTGGCACTTGCCTCTGAACCATGAGCTTGCCTGGGTGGCATCAGCCCCGGCACCAGATCCAGCCAAAATGCTCTTTATCTTCCCCTTTGCCTCTACGCTGAGACTCGTAAACCGAGTACCTGTGAAGAGCATAACTGCAAAGTATTTGTGATTTATGAGCTATGTGCAATAGTAAAATTTAAGCTGGCATTTCAGATACTAATTCATCCTTTGATTGAACATATTAGCAGCCTTAAAAGGACCAGGAAGAAGTACTAATGCAGAAAATTTCTTTCAGCTAACTTCAAGGCATGTGATGGGGGACCAGCTTTATGCAGAAGCACCTTGCTCAGCTGGGGCCAAAAAGCATCTGCATCTCCTGAAAAACCTCTGCCAGATATGCCCAGCAGTTACAGTCGCACTGCACTGCCGAGTACAGCCACACAGCACCTCTGCTGCCATCTGCAGCTGCCAGAGCATCTGCTGCAGCCTCGCCTCTACCACTGCCTCTCCGGGAGTAAGGGGCAGAGAAATCTCAGCACACTGGAGTGGGTGGGAGCCCCGGCACAAATAATTTAACTCTTCTTCAGTCACCTACATCAGTTACCTGCAATGCAATCAAAACCATTTAACTCTAAGAGAAGAAAAACAATAAGCAGGAATGTGCCTCTGTTTTTCATCTGCCTCCTTACTAAGGCTAAACATCAAGCAGAACATCTTTACCCAGTTTATACTAGTTTGCCATTAGCTTATTTACAGCACACCACCACCCACTCTCTAACTGCCCCCAAAGTTGTTTTCTTTTTCTTTTTTTCTTTAAATGCAATTTGGTTGCATCCTGCATATTTTAAAATGCCTTAAATAATGGACCACACCTCGGTGCGGCTCAGGTGCATCACTGACACACGACATTGCAGCACAACATGCTAGCCAGCGTGATTACAGAGCCAGCCTGCTGCTGCACAGCAGACACAGGAACCAGCTCCCCAGTGGAAGAAACCCCAAAGGTATTAGAGGGCCCTGCCCTTTTCCTTTCCACTACAGGATAAAGCTATTCAATCTAAATACTAGGGAGCAAAAATCCAGCTTAATTTTTATAGCTGGTCTACAGGAGAATATTGGGTGCCTGGGTCAATCATCAGGCATGAAAGTCATTAAAAACATCCTATCCACTATTATATACCTGCAATTGCTGTTGCCACAGCCTGTAAAAGTTTCATCTGATACCCTTGGCCACCAGGCTAGAAACTGAATAAACACCTACATGGTAAATATTCTTACTGCAAGGGCTTTGCAGCACAGGCACACCTAACCCTGCAGCCCAGAGACGTGACTGCACCCCTACAGCCATGCTTGCTGCCGGCTAGCGTTGTGCTGTGAGCTGCAAAACCCACATCCAGAAACCTTCAGCCATCAGCGTCCTGCTCCGGTGGCCACATTGCACGCTGTGCCCAGATGCATCTTCAGATTACAGCCAAGCCAGGGGAAAAGGGAAAAATGAGCAAAGATGTGCCTGAGGCTGCACACAGGCAATTGAGCGGCAGAGTCTCCCTGAGGACACAGGTCTCACGAGACCATGGGGTCTCTCTGGCAGGAACCGCAATCCTGTTAGCACTGACCCATCAACACCCCCTGCACTTCCCCACTTTAGTCTCAGGGCTCAGCAGGGTCTCAAAAAGTGCCCTATTTCACATGCTCACACCGCTCACGCAGGCAACGCTTCACCCCTCACCCTTTGCAGGCAGAAACCAATGCCCAGCCTTTTCTATACTGGCTGCTGTGCTCTGCCATCAGCTACTGGGTCTGAGCTGTCAGGTCAAGCAGGTCTGAAAACTACTTCTGAACTCCTTGACATCAATATTAAAAAGCTGTTTAGCACAAAGAGGGTGCTGCTAGGAGCAGGCAGCAGCAGGACTAATGATGCACGCTGCAAAGATCACTGGCATGGACCAAATTCTGCCCCTTGCTCCTCGCATGTGGCCCATAATATTTAGTAGGGAAGAGAGAAAAGCACAGAAGATGCAGTGGTTTCACATTTATCAATTTAATCTCTATCACGCTCTGATGTGCACATAAAACTCGCTTCCCAGCACCTCCTCCATGAGGCTGCTCCCTGCAATGTCTGTGCCTGCCCAGCTCCAGAGGGAACTGGAACCCCTTGATTGCATGGCTGAATCCTGGCCACGGATGGACTCACCGCAGCTCCAGCATCTAGCTGCTGCTCCATGTGGGAGAACACCACCGCACCAAGAAAACTCTCTTTGGAAAACCATTTCCCTCCTCACCCTCATGTGAGGGCAGCCCCTGTGCTCTGGCTGGGGCAGCCTGGAAGGGGACCCCATGGATGTGCCCAATGGTGCGCCCCGAGCCAGGCATTTGGCTAATTGGGGTCTGGCCTCAGACAGGCAGAGGAAAGTCCTGTAGGACAGCGCAGGTGAAATTCAAATGCACAAGCATGTCTTGCACAGATCTCAAGGACACACAGGGATGACACCTCACGAAATTATCTCATCAGGCGAAACTGGAATAACAGACTGCATGCATCTATTACAGTAGCCCGGAGGATATTGAAAAGGAGTATCTACAGTTGNCCCCCGCTTTTTTTTTTTTAAATCACATCTTAATTCTCTGCAGTATGAGCCCCAGCTCCAACAAAGCACATGAATGGTTTCTGCATATTTATACACCTCACACGAACAGGCTCCAACACTGATGCCGTACAGCACTTGTAAACGAAGGCAGGGATGGCCGTGCAGAAGAGGCAGCCTCGGCTGGCACGTTCACACGTCTCCTCCGACAGCCATGGGGCCAGGCACAGGCATTTCATTTCCAGACACGGCTTTACCACCCAGAGTGGCTACTGGCACTGAGATTTTTCCTCATTTGATACACAGAAAGATTATGGCCTTGTGAGACATTTGAACAATTTCTTTCACCACGGCATGAGCCAAACAAGATGAAACACTGAGGTCGAGAGAGGCATGACACTGCTTAAATTAATAGGCTTGGCAAAATGAGCAAGCGCTGACAATCAGCCTGGAGAGAGGAGGTTTTGCTCCTTTCTTTAGGAGAATAAGAGTCCCCAAAAATTCCAGAGAGCTCCAGGACAGGCAGTTTCTGCCATGTCTGCAGTGAGGTACAGTTATTAACTAAATCAGTCTCCACTTGAAGAATCTAATTTTGCCTTCTAAGCAAGCAACAGATTGGCTCAGGAAGCATCAGCATCTTGTTGCTCTCACCAGGATTAACAGTGTTTCACTCCTCCTTGTTAAAGCAGCCAGTCTGCTGCAAAAAGCCAAATCCATCCCTGGAGCATCTTCCCTGAGTGACCCCAGATCAGGATCGGGGCTGCAGGACTGCACTCAGCATCTCCAGCTGTCCCTTGCTGCCTGCTCTGCTCTCACCTGCTCCAGGCTGACAAACAACACCTATCACAGAGACCGGGAAGCCACTGATGGGGATCTGGAAGATGGAGAGCAATGGGGACCTTCCTCCTCCCAGGAGGGTTTCAAAGGCCGTGCATCGTACCCGCTGTGGCAAGGCTCTGCCAGGCAGGGTGGTCTCCAGGAGGCCAAGGTCTCCCGCTGCCTGTGCATCTCCCTGTGTTCATCTCCCACCACCCCAAGAGCAGGAGACGTCCTCGTAAGACCTGCTGGGTCACCTCGTGTGCCCACAGGACCCGGAGCAAAGCAGCCAGGACTGTGGAAGGCACTGCCTGGGAGCACTCTGCTCTCCCCAGACCTGAGCACGGACCATATGGTGTCTGGTGCATAAATATATGAAGTATTTTATAACACCAGACACAAAGGACAAATTCTGATCTAAATTAAACAGGTGTAAATCCCCAGAAAATACAGTGCTGACATCAATGGTTTTTTTCCCCTTTGGCTAAGATAGGATTACACAGGTTTAAGCACAAGATGAGATTCTGCTTCTGAGCTTCAGATATGTGGAATATACAGACAGTCCAATACTTCAGAAACACACATCTAATAGACAACAAGAAACAATTTTCTAGAAGCAAGTTGCCTAATATTCTATCCATCTAGGAGATGTTACCGTGTCCAACATGATAGCATTTCAAAACAGAAACCACTTCTTCCTCCTCCGTTCCATCACAGGCTAAAAAAACCAGTTTCATTTGCCTCACATATTAGAGGAGACTTTTTTTCCCCCCGATATATGTGGGCAAAAGACAAAGTGCCTGAATATTTTTTGTGAGGAAGAAAAAGCAATATGAGAAAGGAGAGATGACCATCTGAAGCAGCAAGTCAAAATGTAGATGTGTAATGACCCCAAACACATCGTAATTTTCATCCCTGCAAACAGGCACCTAAATATGATTCTGGTATCTGAAGGTCATGCTTTCACATGGCTAGGCAAATCAAAATTCAGGTGTATTTCTGGAGAAGCCTGAGAACAAAAACATTATCAGCCTTCAACCTGCTCAGCTAATTGGGACATTTGGAAATCAGCCTGTTAATTAAAAAAATACCATTAAAAAGCCTCACTATCTCTGCATCCTATTCATGGGGCTTTTACAAATCCCATGCAGTGCAGGCAAACACCAAAAGCATCACTTTGTCTCCAGCGTCTACACCACAAGTCTGACCACCAGAGCTGACGGGAGAAAAAATGAAGAGTTTTGAGATCTGAGGAGCATCAGCCGTCTTCTCCTCAACCAGGACTCAAGCTGCCTGGAGGTCCAACTTTAGGACTTACCCAGTATGAATCCTAGTTAGTTTTATTTCCAGCTGTGATGGGTAAGCGTGGGTCTGAGCTGTAAGCCTTTGGCACCACAGTTTGGCCCTCCGCCTAACATGGGCTCACTTGGAAGGTGAGGTCTGGAGCTGATGACCACCTTCAGCCTTGGCCCATATCCATACAGCCTTTTCTGCCAGATCAGGGCTGCTCTCCATCCCCCCCATCCCCACCACCACCGACTGCCCCAGAAACTGTCATGTGGGTCAAGAGCATCCCAAAATATTTTCTATCGAATGTTCAAAAAATGCTCATTAGACAATACACAAAAACTAAACTGGTCTGTGCCAGAGCATCTCCAACATGCCCCGGGTGACAGCAGGCCAGAGCTGTGCTCACCAGGGGCTATCTGTGCCATTAGTGACCTTTTATTCCAGACACAGAAACATCCCAAAACATCCACTTCCAAAAAGAAGGCAGGATTTCAAGGAAGACCCAATTCCTCTCCTCTCAAGCTGTAATGCTACAAAAGGAATTAATATGCTCAAACAGGCAGTAGTTCTTCAAAAAGAAAATATTTCAGTGAAAGCAAACCAAACTGCCCAGAACTGTACCATTAGCAACACACACCAACAATGACTTTTTTCCCTTCTAAAAATTCAAACTTCATTAAATGGTCCTTAAATTTTCCCAAAGGCCAAGGGAAAGGGAAAATCAGCCAATAGAGGAACCAGGTATATTGCTACTGAACAGCAATCTGTTATTTTAATCAAGTACTGCCTATTAACTGGAAGTTAATTAGAGCCCTGGGATAAAGCATCAAAGTGATCACCAGCAAAGTGAAGGCACATGTTATTACAGCACTCGGTGCATGGAGATGCTTGATGGTATTGTCAGCGCCCCTCTGCAGTAGCCGTTGAAACCACAGGTATAGGTGTGCAAAGTCTCAATGTTCAACAACGCACCCTCAGGAAGTCAAATACTTTAAAAATGAAATAAAATTTTAAAAAAGGGTCCTAAATCTTTATAGAAAACAGAGACACAGTCCATTTTTAAAACATATTGAAAAGTGAAGATAAATCATATAAAATCCTACAAATGGTTCAGAAGAGAGAATGCCTGTGAGCTGCATCCTCAGCCAGTACTTATGATGAAGATCTCACCAGCTGTCATGCACATATCGAGACCTATCTCTTCATCAACAAGCAAACCCTGCCCCAGCCTGCTTCCCTCCCCTGAGCAGGGCACCCTGTCCTGCTGGAGCCACGGCCACCGTTCACACAGGAATGGTGCAGTGGGACAAGCCCCACCACTGCTCTCCATCAGACACCGTCAGTCCTGATGCTTGTCCCAGCTCCAGCTACACTCTCAGCCATGTCTCACAGCAAAGAAGGTTTTCCCTCTGCATTTGCACAGACGGTACCCAGAGCACAAAAATGATTTTCCCCTCTTTGGGGACCCTGCGTGCTTCAGTAGACCTAAAGATCCCGTCACGTGAACACGTACAAGAGCTTATCTAGATGGAGAAAGACACAGAGAGTCACCACAGGACCTCAGGGAGATATATATTACCTAACTGTGAGCACTGAAGGTTGTATTTTTTATGGTAAGTCATCAAGAAATGTTAACGAATCACCAAGATGTGGTTTGCGCTGGAGCACTGGTGGTTTTTATTGGGCCATCTGGGTTTTACTGCAACGCAAACAGCATTACCAACGATTGTTATTAACAACATTATAATCATTAACAAAATACCAGAGTGCTCAGATTTCAGGTGTCATCTCACCTCCTGCTGCACAGCCCAGGCTTTCTGAAGGTTAGGCTGGGATTTAGAGGACAGCCTGCCCAAAAACCCATCAGCAGGGAGAACATGGTGTCTCTAGGTGCCCAGCATCTCACCCTCCTGAACACAGAGGCTGCAGTTGCACCTCAAATACCCTTTTTTCTGCTTGGAAATGACCTCGAGCAGCAGCTGACAGCCCTGCTGTCAGGGCCAAATTCCACCTTCTCCTTACCATGGGACAAAGAATAATTAACACCTTTGCTCACAGGTATATGTGGTTAGGAGAACATACTGTCTTTTAAAGCCTGCCCCATTGCTCTGCAAGAGGTGAACCCGCGACTTGCTTGCACTCGAGCAGATGGTGGCACGTGGGGGCTATGTGTCAAGTTGCCAAAAAACAAAAAGTGGAAAAAAGAACCACCCGAAAAAGTGCATTTCTGTTACACATGCTCATTACCCAGGCAACATGTTTGATGGAGTAAATGAAAAATCAAACATCATCTCCACTAGCTGTTGTCTCACTCATCATCTTTTTTCTGTTGGGACATTAAACTTGTTATGAGTATCAGTCACTTTCCTGGTTTTAGCCTCTTTTGGTGAGAAGCTGTGAACAGACCATACTTGCAGCAGTGATCCTGACCCTGGATGCCTCTTCCTGGAGATGACATCTCCACCTGAGCTCATTCCACCTCATTTTAGGCACTAAACTGGGACATCTAAGTTCATGACAGCTCCCGTAAGCATCTGAGCTAGGAACAGAGGGGAAGGCAGAAAGACAGCTTGTACAAGGGTGTCCTGCACCGATGTGGAAAGAGAAGCACTTTGGTCCGTAAATGCCAATAAGTTACAGTGTTGAATCCTAGTATGCCCAAGGAGGAGGAAAGATCTGAGAACCAGCCCAACCCTCCCCAAATCTTGGCTAACGCAGAGCTCACCCTGTGCACCCCATCTTGGAGGCACCCATGGCCCATCTCCTAGTCCAGCTGCACGTCAACCCTGCGTTTGGTCCAAAGTCCAGCTCTCCAGAGCAACACGAGGAAGGCAGGGAGCAGAATGGTGCTTTACAGAAAACCATCCATCCAGTGTTTGCGCACACAGTCCTTGCTAAAGTCACAGCAAAACGGTCCATAAATTCTTACTACAGTGCACTAAACCCAGACAGTTTGATTCAAGATGCACAGGAGAAAAACACACAGGGAAGAAAAAAAATTAATCTTATTTTGTCTAGATAGTGCCTTACTTTGCAGTGCGGTACCAGCCACACAGAGGGAACCAGGAGCCTCAGCTGATAAGGACTGGCACGGCTCCACTGCTTTCCAGTGAAGCCAAGCCAATGTAAAGACAGCTGCAGACTGAGTCCAAAATATGAAGCCACAAAAAAGGTTCCTTTAATTATTGAAGATATACTCACTTGTGGCTCCCAGGACTGCTTTTACAGCTCTCCCTCCATTCAAAGCATCATCATGCACCCTTCAAGCAGGATTATTTTCCTTTTCAATTGGACTTTGACTCAACAGCAAATTTAATTAACTGACCTAAGGGACTAGAGCTGTGGATTGAAAAAAATAAGAAATAAAAAACAACTCCCACAAAACACACAACAGAAAGAACCACCACTGCAGCCAAAAAAAGAACCCCAAGTAAAAACAAAAAAACTAGCAAAAAAAATGTGGCTTATGCTCCTGCTCTGTAGAGATACAAAATAATAAAAAGATCCTCACGTTGCGAGGTACAGCTTCTCCATGCTGGCAACCATTTGCTCTTTATTGTCTTTTAACAGAAGATCCCAAAGCCCTTTAAAAGCTTTTAAGCTGCGCAATACCCTAACATGCCAAGAAGGCAGCTATATGGGGAATACCACCATCCCCATCCCAGAACTTCAGCCAAGCTGCCCGCTGATACTCATTTTATTAAAACCTCATAGATGCACACAGGAAGAAACTGGTGCTGCACTCCCTGTTGGGGACATGCTTCCACCAACATCTGGAGCATCTCCATCACTTAGGTGAACACTGAACGCGGCTCAGCATCTTCACCACCACTACATCCCCTGAACCGCCTCACTCCCGTGACACCGCAGATAGATGCCTGTGCAGGAGTCCTGATTCAAAGGTCCTCGCAACAAGATGGGCTCTTGGCTCCTCTAACAGTCTTGGCTCCTCTAACAGCGGGAGGCAGTGCAGGCACTGAACCAGCAGAAGACTGTACACACAACAACGTGACCAACACCTCTGGCTCCAGCTATATATTGGCTGCACAAACCACATATCTCAAACAACAGAGTCCCGACCACAGCAAAAGCAGCAAGCCCAGAGATGCCCGCAGCAGTGCCATGCCTGAGCTGCGTATCACCCTTCAGTCTGAGAGTGGCCATGAGAACCTGGCCCCACAGCTCCTCCGAAAAGCCCTGCATGCTCCTTCCCAGCTTTGGAGCTGCTGGTGACATTTCTGGCCGGGGATTATTTATTGCAACATTCAAAGCAGGCAACACGTCACTTAGAAAGTGAAGCACCACTTAAAAGGCACACCACTGAAATGTGACTGCATTACATATGATTATAAATCAGCTAACTTCCCACTGACTTATTTGAGAATACATCAATCTGCACACAAAAAAATAATCAGACATCCACTCATTAATGCCAACTTCATCAGCCATGGTGAGGAGCAGCATATTCCCCTCACCCTTCTGACTGCATAGAGCTGCTACTCTGCCTTTTCTTCTTCTATTAGGAAAAGGGGAAAACAAAGAAAAGAGTGTTTCCTGCCTGTCACGATATCACCTGATGGAAGCTTCCAAGAACAAATTCATCATTGCACATGCAAGGTACAGTCAGGGTGACGTGCATGCAAAGCAATGATTAATTATAGACTTTTTGCTGAGGAAATTTCTGAGTATGAAGGGCAAAATTTAAATTGCTGATCAGCATTGCTTTTGTTAGAACATGTTTGGAAACAAACTAATGGGTTGGAATTAGGCTCCTTGTACCAGCTTTGACACGTGTATCTGCCATGTAAGAAATAAAATTAAAAAACACTTCAAAATATGTTCTTTCAGATGCAGATTCCTTTCTCTTCATCAAAAGATGGTGAGTAATGGGTGGAAAGTTGCCAAAAAACACGTTTGTGAAGTATGAGAGCCCAGTGTGGCAGAAAAGCGTGGGTCCCACCGTCCAGCCCCTCTGCTCCTCCAGAGAGCAAGAAGGTCTGACCCTGCTCCTGATGGTGCCTGAGCTCCACAGCACACATAGGCTGGGCGAAGTCATGGCACGGGAGGGAAACCCACCGCTTCCTAGGGGTCCCTCCAGCCCTACTCAAGACCTCCACGCTGTGGAACGGCAGAAAAGGCCACCGGCCACAGTGGGTCCATGGCCTCAGTTCAGCTCCACTGCTGCTGCCCAGCCTGCGGGCAAGAGCAAAGCTGGGGACTCATCCCTGCACTCTGCTACTCCTGCTCCGAGCAGCACGCCCCATTGCCAATTCCCACTGACTGTTTTCACGCCTAGCGAATAAAAATAGGAGATTCAGAAATTGTTTAAAAATAGGAATTCCTATCCCAGCCAAACATCTCCTGTGCTGACAAAGCTCTCGAGTGAGGTTAGCTCTGGGACTCCTCCTGGCCCACAGCCTGCGTGGCCTGTGTCTTGCTCTAGCTCAGCTGTGCCACATAGGGCTTGGAATCGAGTCGAAGCCCTTTAAAAAGAAAGGCATGAAAAAACCTGCTTACAAACAGGCGATGTCAGTGTCAAACACCTATAGCTACATCATCTCACTGGCAAATTATGTCAAGTACCAGAAATTATCCTTGCCAGTGTTTGGGCTCTAGGATCATTCAATACTTCCCTCTCATTCCTCTAATTTTTGACTTTATGCCCAAGTTGGTTGCCGCTGAGAAGTACAATTACTGCCTCCTCCTCCTCCTCTGCCCAAAAGCATTCCCAATGGCACCAATTAAGCACGGGACCTACGAGGTGTGCTCCCAGCCAGCTCCAGCCATCAGGTGACAATGCTGGGAACAGCTTCTGCAGAGGACTGAGAGCTAATTAAGCTTCCCTGGAGACCCCAGTTATGGTCACCCCTTGCAGGGTGGCTACTGGGACAGACACTGTGCTGCACAGGCTCATCTGCACACCCACAACTGCTTCTTTGTTCACCTTGGAGGCAACCACGACCGTGCTAAGTCGGTAACACCACCACATTTACCTGTGAACACCAGGCTGGCATTCTCCAGTTCTTCCTGTGGAACCTTGAAGCTGAAGGACTCATTGTAGAAGGGATCTATCGTCCCCCGCATGCAGGAGGTCTTCTTGGTTTTTGTTAATTTTAATCCATGAACAAGCTGAATTTTCACAAAGGGATCTGACAAAAACCACAAAACACAGGCTCTGCATTACAGGTGTCGTGAGTCAGTACCATAGTTCTTGAAGGCTGGGCACTGGAGGGACGGACCATGCTGGAAAACAGCATTTGGAAATGACTGGGACTTGTACCACTGCGCCGCTCCCAGGGATTTGCAGTGGAGACAAAAGTCAGGCAGCTGGATTAAAAACATTCGCTGCCAAAACCACAATTCATGACAGCCTTGATAGAGGCCAAGCATACTGTTCTTTTTGGAAAATGCCAATATTCTGGCAGCACCAGTGGCTGGGGCTGGGAACAAGGGAAAAACACCTGAAGACATACACATGAAGCAATCACCAGCCAGCACGCTCAGAAACGGCAGGGAGCAATGCACGGACACTGGAAAAACCTCACACCATCCACAGAACAGTTAAGATACAATAAATGAAACCACTGCAACGTCAACATGCAGGCAGCACACGGCATCTGCAAAATACAGCACCGCCACAAAGGGACTGCCTTACAGAACACAACACAGAGGTAATTTAGAGCTCCTGGTTCCTCACCTCATTCTTGTTCAGAGATTTTTACTTTAAATATGGCAAAGGTATTCACGCCCTCCATTTTAACTCAGGGTAAGTGTTCCAAATACTTTCTTTATTGTTGGCTCTCTATATAAAATGAATATCCGGAGCATTGTATTAATAGGAACTGAGCATCCAAATCCCCCTGGGTCCCCCACAAATTGTAGCCTCACCACCTATCTGCTTTAAAAGCACATATAATCTGTGCATGAGTAATGTGAGAAATGCACTGCCCTTTACCTGAACCTTGGCTCATGTCTGTCTGAAGAAGCTGTTTTGCTCTAATGATGTCCACGTTCAGTCTTCCTGCACTGGGTAGGTAGTTTAGTGACAACAGCAGCTCTCCTAGCTCCACTTCATTCTGCAGGGAAAAGGGAACATGGAAATTCAGAACAGAGCTCGGAGGGGAAGAGCAGGAAGAGAAATTAAATAAATCCCATTTGTCTAAGTGCCTGAAAAATAAATTTTAGTCACGCTCTAAACTGCAACCAAGAACCATCTGGTGGTACCTCGTACTGAGCAAAACAGGAAAGAATACTATCCCCAGGTGAAGATTGTTCTTTAATTGCTGATCCTTCACCAGCTTTTCAGCAGTCATGCAAAGAGGACCTATAAGGAGGAATGAATACAAGGTCAGTAGTTTCTACCTGCTCCATTTTGAACGGTTCCAGGTGGTTCTTATCTTAGCAACCTCACATCCTTAGTTAATGTACAAAACACGGACCTATTGGAGAAGACATCCTCTTTCCTTCCCAGCCCCCAAGGACCACACCAGCCTCTTGGGAAGTTCAGGCATGAGACGGTTAATGCATCCCTGGGTCACAGGAAGGCAATTCAGGGGAGACATCCCCTTGGCATACAGCCTGTTCTACTCAGAGACCACAGCACAGCTTAACTGTGCCCTGGCTGTTCATCAAGCTGAACCACAGCCATAGCTTCACATCAATATAGCTGTTCAGCCATTATTTCTTTTCCTTTTACTTAATGATGCTTAAAACAAGTAATTAAAAAAGAAGAGCTGGAGAACTGACATCACTGCTCCTTAGACATGACAGCTTAAAATAACCTCTCCCCCTAGCACGACCTGGCTCCAAGATGCTGTTATTCTCGGATGCAAAATACACACAATGAAACAACTCTGGAGACAAAACACACCAGCCAGCCCAGGCAAGGCATTGATCCACCCGCCTTGTCTCAGGTCCACGCAGGAGTGCAGAGCTAGTTCTTCATCCCAAATAGCCAAACGGTTCAACACCAAGCCTAGATCAGATGGTCACAGACCATTCCCAAAAGGAAAAGGAGCTGCAGTGGTATTGCAATCATAACCAAAGGCTTAAATATCCTTACTGATGCCCCAAATATTAGGTTACAGAAATCAGAGACTAAAGGACTGGGTAGACAATAAAGAAAAAAGCTCTGAGACACAGTCACAGCCTGAATTGACCCAAAGAACCAGGTTCATCAGCAGATGGACCAGCACACAAGGCACCCATGCCCAGCAAAGCTATTAACAGCTCTGGGGAAACTGAGGGAAACCAAACCAGCTCACAGCTATTCAGCTGCAAATGGAAAAGCACAATTTCCACCGAGCACACATGAACCAGAGGGCTCGGACCAAACACAAGGAGGCACCCAGGGAAAAGCTCTGTCCCTCTGCCAGGAGCAGCACAGCACCTCTTGCCTGGCCAGCCAGCAGCACAGGACGGCTCCCACTAACAGCAGGCCACACAGCTCCTCACCTAACAAGCCAAGCGCTAAAAGTGACGTCAGGTAACGGTATTAAAAGTTTTCCCCGAGGCACTTTGTCTCCTCTCCTGTTCCTGTTGACTACTCCCAGCAAAGGCAGAGGGACGTGCGTGGCATGCAAGAGCAGGTGGCAGGCTGAGGAAGTCCTGCACCTCCAATGCTACATAAATACAATTCAGTTGAATTCAATGTCCTTTTTTTGGCTTTCCGCAGAAAATATGGCAATAGGCTGCTTGATTTCACATGAAAGGTCTCTGCGTTTCAGGAGCTGGCAAAGCAACCCCTCTGTGTTTAACCCCACACATTTAACGAGGAAAGGACAAGGGAAGTGCCATGCGGGGAGAAGGGCAAAGGCTGCGAGTACAGCAGCATCCTGACTCAGTCCCTGGGTGAAAAGCATGGATCTACATCACAGATCGTAAGGCAAACCTACATGCCCTCCTCACACGCCCTGCTGCCCCAGAAGCCAGCTCCGGAGCCAAGCTGGCACCATCCACCCCAAGCTGGCCCACCTTCTGCCTGACCTTCCCCACAGCCCCTCTCCCCCATGGGAAAAAGCATCTGATTTCTTACCCCAAAATCCTTTTGTCCCAGCATCTCTTAGGTCACATTATGTGGCAGTATATGATTACACAGCACACACTCGCACTTGCCATGGGCATTTTCTTCCATTGCTACAGTATTTTTGCTTCACTGAGAAGGCACTCCTCTTCCATCAACCTCTGCCAGCTCCCATATCACAGTTCTGTTCAATATATGGTATTTTAAGTTCTTTCCATTAGAAAGCCATTCCCCAACACAAACCTGACCCAATACACACACGATGCTAATGACTTTTGCAAGGTCAAGCCATACCTACAGACACCGTTGTGCCCAATGGTTGCACAATGTAAGGATCTAAGAGAGCCTTACATCCATGGTGATTTAAATGTCACCTATCTAATTTAAACTATCACCTTTGGCTTGATTTTCCCCCAAACCGCTCCCCCAAACCACTCCTCTTGGGTCTGTGGCTGGAACAGCCTGAAGACACGTTTATCATCAAGAACAGTGAGTGACTTCTAAATCTATTACCAGGACAGTAATGAAGCATCGCAGCACCCACAACAGGATCCACCTAAGGTACCCCTCGACCTCAGCTCATTTTTTATAACATATCAACAACATTTTTAACCTATCCAGTCCTACTTCCACTTGCATTCACTGCTGCGTTGGGTTCCATGCAGGCTTTAATTCCTAGAAATTCAGGTACATTTGGAGAGCACAAATTAGGAAACTAATTAGTGACATTATTACATGCTGGGAAGAGACAATCAAACAGCTCTGGCTGCAAATACCAAACTTCTTGAACAGCCAGGAGGCAGGCTGGCACTGGGCAGGGATGTAGGACCTTTCAAGTCACCTCAAGCTTAGAGTGCTGAAAATCCATATTAAGATTTGGGGTAATTCTGGATTTGCCCACCGGTGGAACCTATTGACTTTATCCAAGCTGTGCAGGAACTAAGGGGACTCCCTGGGTCAGGGAGGAGCAGTGAAGCTCAGCAAGGGAAGGTAGATCTCCACGCTTCTGACGCACTTACATTTATACTCCATTTTTAAAAAATTGCCCCATATAATACACTGACAGTATCAGACTGGGTATGTAACACCCACCAAGGCACAGGCAGGAGAACCAGGCACCTACCCCCACCTGAACCCTCCCCAGCACCACGTCCCATAACCCCTGCAGAGGTTATTGAAGGAGCCACTATAACGTAACCATCACACTGCTGCCTAACCTATTGAGCCTTCAATAAGTCAAGGTAAAGCTAAATCCCATAGGACCTAACCTAACAGGGATATTGACACCTCTAGAAAAATCTTTTTGACTATCTGAGCTTAAATTTGAATAAGGCGAGATATAAAATGCCATACTTTGTATGTGTGATCCACTGAAGTCAGCGGGCAGACTACCACCAGCTTTAGTAAGTCTCAGATCAGGCCTAATTTCCCAAATCTCAATAGCACCTTCTGCACCATAATACTTTTCAAGTGTGCCCAGATTTCTGTTAATTATTCTAAGGGAAGGAACATACAATCCAGCCCACAGAGGCAGGACAGGTGTGCTCAAAGCCAGCAAGAAAGCAGCAGCCCCATCGTAGGCAGAGCACCAGCAGTGTTTGCAGCGATAACAAAAGGTGTTTTCAGAAGGAAACCCAGATCCCTGGATGGCTCACTTCCCCATACAAGTGACTCAGCCTTTTCAAGGCACTTACCTCAAGCAGTGAACTGCCTCTGATCTTATAAATGCATTATTTCTAGCTTAGCCACAAGGATCTAGGAAATGTGCTTCAAATCCTACCACAGTGCCTGAGGGGACATCGAGCACTTGAGAAAACAAATCAGTGGCCAGCAGCCACCACACATTCCTCCCTGGCAGGTCAGACCGGCACTGCCTCCACCGTGCCATGCTGCACCATGCTCACCAGCTTTCTC
This sequence comes from Pandion haliaetus, assembly GCA_013401275.1. NCBI lineage: Eukaryota > Metazoa > Chordata > Aves > Accipitriformes > Pandionidae > Pandion > Pandion haliaetus. The sequence goes on along the minus strand of VYZV01007058.1, from coordinate 36,221 downwards.
CTGTTCTTTGGTCACCTGTCGTCATTAGCAAACAAGCAAGGAATTAACAGGTTGCTCCAAGAAGCCCGAAGTACAAGGCATACCCCCTCAGGTTTGTTCCCCGTGATTTCCATGACAAGTTCACACCACGGTGCACCTTTGCTGATGCGACAGTCTTCCTAATAAGACACGCTGGTAGCACAGTTTGTGTCAGAGATGAAGAGAAGGATGCAGACAGAGCTGTGGCTTAAGACTCACTGGCTCAGCAGGCAAAACGGAGATAACTGGGGAGCGCAGTGGGGTCCACTGTGAGATGGAAAAACAGGACCCTTTTTGTTACGGGCCAGGCAGGAGGCTCAGCTCAGAGAAGGACAAATGGCCACAGAGGTCTCAGGTGGCTTGTGGGGCGATAGGAGCGGCGCAGGCTGCTCCTCAAGCCCACAGACCCACCAAGGTCACCAGCACCTTGCCAACACTCTTGTGATGCCAATAACCATTGACCTCCATGCCCATCACCATCTTAATAGGCATCTTTACCAGCAGTGGCATTAAGGCATGTCTTGCTAGGGGACCACAGGCGCAGAAGCAAGGCTTTTGTTTTGTCACACACTGGAGCGTCCCCAAACCTCAGACTTGGTTTGAGCTGAGAAGAGGGATGCAAGTTTATGCAGGAGAGGCATCATCAGCACGTTGTTCACCATAGGGTGAAGTGCCTGAATTTTACTTTTCCTAGGTCTTTTCATCAGGAAACTAAAATGCTGTTGGTTTCACCTTGAATATTTTGTTCACAGAACACAGTGTGCAGAGCTGCCCCTCAGGCACCGCCATGAAAAGGCATCATTTTAGCTGCCATTGTTATGCTGATGACACGCTGATTTGTGCCGAGATCCCCAACGACCCTGGAAAAGCAATTTCCTGTTTGATGAGGTGCCAGAGTGACACCAAGTCTGGGATGTCCGAGACTCTCCTGAAGCTCTGATTAACATTTCACTCCTGGCTGTTCATCTCTGCAGCTGTATTACACAGCCAGTCATTTGGGTTTGCAGCCTTGGGCTCGCCTGTGATCCAGAACCTTCTGCAGTTACCTTTTGGGTTGAACCAGATACACGTAAGAAGTTTAGTTTTCTTTTCCATCATCTCTGAAGCACAAAGAGGCTACCTCAAGGGAGGAGGAATTTTTAATTAATGCTATTTGCACATCTTGTTTGGATCAGGGCAATTCTTTCCTCACAGCCCCCCGCCCCCCGACTGCTGTGCATTGCTACACCACCAGCAAAATTCTGCAGCTGAAACCCTCCCCGGTTCCCAATGGGAACCAGAGCACATTACATCAGCACAGACATCTATGCAACGCTCCTAATGAAGTTTCAGATTGATTTTCCTCCTCAAGGTTATCTGTGATGGTACCTCCAGGCACATTAGAAAACTGAAGGTTTAGAACAGTTTGCTCTAACAGGCTTTCTACAGCATCCTGTGACACACAGCAATCATTTCGGGAAGGCTGAGCTATTAAGAACCAGAACGTGAAAAAGAATATATATATATATACTTACCAATGGATAAGAACAGCATTACCTGTGTAACAGATGCCAAGTAGATGTATGATGAGAAGAGTCACAAAATCCCTTCTGAAGTCTAACTGGCTTTGCATCAGTTTGCACGGCCACAATAAAGCCTCTCCTGTGCAAAGACCTTTGGGAAGAAGATTTCCTATGGGGAGGTCCTGTCCACAACCCCCACCAACCCCTCCTCTGGGCTCATCCTCAGCAAAATACACCCCACAATATTCCAGTCCTCCGCAGAAAGGGCAAGGAGTGAACAGCACAGAGAGGAAGGGAAGTCAGGACAGACTGAGATGACAACTGGAAGCAGAGACAGGTAAGGGTAAAGAAGAGAAAATAATCAAGAAAAATTTCTCAGTGCTGGAGCTTTAAAGATGCGAAAAGGAAAGTGAAAAAAACCCACTGAAACAGATGTGGGGAAAAAATAAAGATACAGAGTGAAAGAAAGATGGTAGAATGTCATAAGCCAAAATACAACAACAAACCACAGGTTAAGAACCAAAAATGTTGTCATCGTGATGGACAAGTGTCTATCATGGCATCCCATCACAGTTCCCACAACTCTGGTGACCTGCAGGGTGGTGGTATCCTGCCTCCAGCCAGGCTTTGCCCAGGGTATCTCTCCTACTGGATACAGGTACACTGCCAGGTTGATTTTAACATCCCGTTAATGAGCGAGCATAGCCCCACGTAACCAATCCATGTTCATCATCAGGGATTCTGCATCATTCCTTTAATTAAGCAGCCGCTAAGCTTTTGGACAGCTAAAAAAAAAAAAAAATTGAAAGAAAAGAAAAGGAAAAAACCCTGACAACATTCACTTTCATATTTAATTTCCCCATGACTGTCACGAACATGGACCCCAGTTCCACACTGATGCACACAGCCTTGAGTCAACTGTCGTGCCAACCCTCTGAACCAAGTCTCTGCCTCTACAATGCTTTATGCCTGTACGAGAGATGGATCCTGGCACTATTTTCAATAATACACCGTGCTAGCAAATGCAAGGCATCATCCACATTCCCCAAGGATGGCTCTTTCTCAGGGCTGCAATGGATAAGCCAAAGGACAAGGGTGTCAAGAACAAACCTGGTACACCCAGAACTGGAGGCCTCCAGCTGCACACCATAGCCACCTGTCTGCATGGCGGAATTCAAAGTAGCACCCAAGAGGAATGCTCCAAAATAAGTCATTACCTGAATTTCAAATTCCTTTCTCCCTTTTCCTTCCCAGCCAAGGCACGGTAAGAACAACAGCGCAGTGCTTGTTGTAGGCTTATCCCTGAGATGGCCATCAAAAATTGCAGATAGCTGCCACAGCAATGCTACTCCATTTGTGGAGCACGTACCATTTTGAACGTAAAAAACTGACAGCTCGTTCTAGTGCACTCACAGTACAAAGTTAAAAAAGCAAGTCCAATACATACTCCCTCTACTATAAAAATGGCTTAATTTGAGGGGAGAAGGAATTTTTATGCTATTTTCCCACCACAACCAGGCAAATTTTTTTTTGCTTTTGCAGAATGATCTCCAAGCTCTCATTACTGCTGGTCTAAAACATTTATTCCTGCCCACTCAAATCTGCCAAAAGAGAAATGAATCATATGTCAATAAAACTTGGGGTCCTGAACATGTGTTTCAGAATTAATCTTAACAGCAAAATGTGCGAATCTGAGCCCAGCTACAGCAAGGCTGCCAACTTCATTCATGGTAATTAAGCAAAGCCACACACATTTAAGGGGATATTTAAGAAGTGTGGAGTGTTCCTATGGGGACTGGACTCAAGAGCTACTCCATGAGCAGCTACTGCGCTTTAGAAACACATGAATTACCGTGCAAGAAAAAGCCTCCCAGAACTACCACGGATAAAGAATTTGGCAATACCTGCACTGACATTTTCTACAAGGAATAAGTCCTTCTGCTTAGTTACTGGCTCTGATGATACACTGGACGGCAGCTCCCTGTGCCTCCGCTTTGGACTCAATCCCCCTAAGTGATCGATGCATGACTCAAACTAAAAAAGCACTTATGTACAGTCTTTTGCCTGAAGCTTAGCATCAAGTGGTTTATTGCACTGATTCCTCAAGGCTGAGAGGACAGCACACCGCTCACCCATATTCGGGTTCTCTAACAACTCATTTCTGACATAACGAGCACGGCAATGCTGCACAGCCTGCCTCATTACACCCAAGGTAAGTTCTCAGGCTGTCAGTTAACAAGCAACTCCATGAGGTGGTAATGAAGATATTCTGCTATTAATGACGATGGGCCTTCATCCATTGAGAAGCTGTACGTCCCATCCACAGGCCTAAGGAGCTTATCCTGGTCCAGCCGGCATAGTGGAGTCAATGGAGTTGTTGGCTGCAGAAGCTGGACCATGCCTTAGCCTGTGAGAAACCCACCCATCCCTGCTGACACCACACACACCAGAAGATTGCTGGCACCCCCCACCTTTTTTAGCAGGGCTCACTCATGCTGCTACAGTCCTGTACTGAGGCAGTGTCCCAGCTCTGAACTTGATGAGGCTCAGTGTGATGGTGGGACAAGGACTCCACACCTGACTTTATCAGCACTCTCTATGGCAATGGCTTGCAGGTGGATACAGCAAGCGCAAAAGAGATGAACATCTTAGCTGATACCATTTAGGCCACTTTCTCTGCTCTTCCACAAACCTTGTCCCGTCCCACTCCCACCTGTGTGGAGAGAAAAACCTTCTCCACAGCTCCTGCCATCTGGATTCACTTTCCTCCGTCTCTCCAGCTCATCATGTTTCAGTCTATAAATGCCAGTTAAAAAAAATTTAAAAATCACGTATTTTGTGTCTTTCATCTCTACATATCACGTCTACGAATGTCTATTTTTCTCTCCCTCCTGTTACTGGCCTTCCAAGCACCTGCTTCAGCATTTTCTCCAACACAATCTTTATTGCTGGGGGGGTGCTGCTGCCAGCTGCTGCTCCATGTCAGAGCCCCGGGGCAGCCAACCCAGCCTGGCAGATTTTCATCGGCTAATGATCAGAACTGCACCGCAGCGGCTTTGCGTTGCTCTCCAGAATCCGACGACACCTTCTGCAGAACAAAATGCTATTGCATGTAGATTTTTTTATCCCCATCCATCACAATCTCACAACACAAAGTACACTTCAGCAGACTCAGGTTCAATCCAACAAGAAACTAAAAAAGGCTGTCTGTCCCTCAACTAATCAAGCAAAACAGTGAGAAGTATAAAAAAAAATTGTCAGCATGTCAAATCTATCATTCCACAGGCAGAATCTTCCAACTAGCAATCAAAAAAACCTCACAAATTTCTAGCACAAGCATCACTGTTATTGAAAGACATTAAAATGCAGTTTTTCAATGTAATAAGCTTTATTGTTTTACTTCTTCCAGGATTTATTTTAACCCTTTGATCAATAAATTTAACTTTAAGCACCACTAAGATAAAATATACCTTATTCAATGAACTTTAAAAACATGGGAAGATGATACCAAACATCCTCCCTGGATGTCGTAGTGCAAGTACTGTTGTTCTCTTTGCAGTTGCAGTCTGCCAGCTAAAATAAAAAGAACAAGGAAGTATGACAAGACCAAAACAAGGCACTTTACTAATCAAGGTGCAAAGGACTTTTTGCTTAAATTAAATTTTTCCATATGATAGCAAGCAGATAAATGCGAAAGGCTCGTAAGGTTAGGCCTGACCATTGAAGTGGGAGTTTTCTCTTTTTCTCCTTCCTTTTATAAAAATCAGAAATGCCAATTTCTGCATAAATAATTTATCTTCAATCCTGGTAAAGCAGACAGCACTGCTGAAAACAGCAGCAGCTTTCAATGAAACTTTGGAGAGGGAGGGAGGAAGGGCTGGCTCCCAGCTTGGCACACAAAGGCAGAGATGATCTTGTCTAATCAAGGTCTGTATTAGCTGTGGAACGAATCCATGTTACTAATAAAAAGATACAAAATACAGAGAAGTATTTATCATGCAAAAGCAGAGGAGGAAAAAAAAAGCAAGGCTGCATGGTGTGAATCACGGAAGGATAACGGGATGCAAAGAGGAGAGCTCTGTCCTGAGATACACAATGCAGAGCCTGTGATGAAGCACTAATACAAAAAAAAAAAAATTTTTTTCTTGCAGGCATTTGTAAATAAACACTGGAGGAAAAGGCCCAGGCAGTGAGGGGAGCCCAGGAATATCTGTCCTTGTTCATTTTCCTTGTCCTTGTTCATTTTCCTTATGAACCGCTTCATAACACAGCTGTCCCCACAGCCCCCCACTGGAGATCCCACTGACACGAAGACACATCCTACATCAAGACATGCTCAGGGACCCCAAAATTTTGACTTTTGCACAACTTTCAAAACTTTCCTTTTTGCCTGAACATTGTTCAAGCTAATCCCATAACGCTCCTACTTCTATTACAGCAGATCTAGTCAGCTCTCTTGCAGTTATCAGGGGTCTTGATCTTTTTCCCCCTCACACACTGCAGAAGGTCTAAGCAAGAGATAAAATTGCCCTCAGCCCCCCTGCACACAGAAAGGGGGCAAACCAGAGTCAGACAGAGCTGTCTCCATGTATAAACACTGCTCGATGGATTTTACTTCCACAAGTGTCTGATCACAAGTTTCCACTCCAAATGAGACTCTCAGACCCACACTGTAAATCAGCGGTGAGGTCAGTGATTTGCTGTTCATCTCGTCTAGTAACTCTGACTATGCCACCCTTTTGTGAACATGTAAAAATCAAAGAAAATGTGAACCATCCAGGTTCGCACATGGTTTTGATTCAGCAAAGGCTCTAAAACTTAGAAATTGCAATCCCAGAGCTGGCAAGGAACTAGGAGAGGCAACCCTGTTATACCAGCCTTGAGAGGTACTCCTGTCCTTAGCGCAAACGTTTGAGATGCTGCTTATGCCACACTCTTAGCCTGGCTTTTTACGGAGTCCTGTATCTCTAGCTATGTGGGTGATACTGCTAGTAGCAAATTTTGTACCTAACCACCATTCCTGGTTGCAAAGCTTAGACCCTCCCATTGAACAGCTCTTTTCCTGGCTAGCAAGGAGGTGGCACTGACCAGGGGCCTTTCCTGAGAACAGACATGGAAGCACACAGACCCCCTGCATTTGTCTTCCAATCCCATTGGATGGTTGAGAATCTAGTCAAAAATGCATGCTGAAACTTGCATGCAAGCAACATGCCACTTACGTCAGGCAAAATCTACCACTACCTTGCAATTTTTTGGTCATGCACTATGCCAGAAGTCTGTAGAGATTTTGTCTTCTATACACTTTATTGAATCAAATCATTACTGAACTGGTACCAGTGGTTCCCCTCATGCCCCCAAAAGCACAGTCATGTTAACAACCACCGGAGTGACCCAGATGGGACAGCATCACTGCGGTGTCTGGGAACGGATGCCCAGGCCACTGCAGTGACAACAAAGATCTTCCAAAAGGTGCAGACTTCCAAAGCAGTCTTGAGTTGTTCTCGTTAAAGCTGACATGATCTTTTGTCACACTACCTCCTTTGAATATGAAAGGCAGCTCCTCTACATCACAGTATTAGTTGTAAGACCAGTTATAGGCCCACATTATTTCAACCTAGCAGATGCTGTATTAACAAGATGATAATGACTAACTAGAAACCACATTACTTGCCAACAAGCAAAAGAAGTCCACAAAAAAACAGTGAGAAAAATTGTGGCAATAATCTGATAAATTCTGTTACCTGAGAACTAGGCACAAGGGCTTTCCACCAGTGTCCGCCTTTCACAAGGTCTACATCACTCAAGGGCATTGACACTTTGCCAATAACACAATGGCGTGAGAATTTGTCAAAATCCACTACGGTTAAAAGCAGAGTTCTTCTCTGGGCTTCTAAAAAGGGGATTTCAAATGTGTACCTCTCTTCAAACACTGGGTTCTGCGTTTTGCGTTTCACTCCGGTCTGCTTGGAGTTCTTCTGATCAGGAAGAAGGCAGATCTTCACGTAGGGGTTAGAGTGAGCCATGTCTTGCCTTGAACCATCGTAAGAAATTGGAGGAGGCAGATCTTTAGCCTCAATGACTCGCACTATTAGATAATTATGCAAAAGATCGTACTGCGTGCTAAAATGCAGCATGCCCAGCTGATACTTTGATAAGATCTCCTCATCTGTCAAGGAGTCCATATCATCGCTATTCGAGTCAAGCGAGTACAGTCTTGGTTCAAATTTTCTGAAATAGTCATCTGGGGTATAGGTTTTTCGCAGGACAGTTGGCTGAACTATTTCTTTCTTAGCTCCTATTATTCCAAACTCGATAGGTTTAATGTCAATTAACGGAGAACTTGGCCTCCTCAACTCTAAACCTAAATGAGAGAAATACACAAATATGATTGTTAGAAACTCAACTGAAGCCATTACAGGCAAAGTCAACTTGTGCTATTCTGTGTTTGTGCAACACCCAGCACAGCAGGCTCCCCAATGGGACTTTTCACCATTACATTGCCAAGAATTAATAGCACCCTTAGTTACACTGAAGTGCAAGCTCAGCTACACTTTTCCCCCCCTGTTCATTTTCACATGGAATTACCATGCATAGGCTTCAGCAAGAAAAACAGGGCTGACCCCTCCACTGTGTTCTTGCAGAACAGAATGAGATTTTAATCAATATACCTTCAACTTGACTTGATTCCCTGTCTAAAAGATGAAAGAGCAAGTACTACAGTTTGATTTTCTTCCCCACAAGAATTACATTAAAGTTGGAAGGACGACCTTACTTGAAATCCGCCTCGTGAGGCTGTAAGTGGACCGTGATGCATCTGAAGACGACCGCCTTCTGTCAGGGGAAACATGCTGAAGAGTGGGAGGCAGCTCACTGATTGTATTATCAGAGTCTCCATCTTTGTCCTCATTTTGGCTGCTTATCCTGTTATAACGAAGAGACCTTTGGGTGATTCAACCGAGTAAAAGGAGTATATACAGAATAAAAACGCATTCTGGTATTCTGGGTCTAATCTTGGGTGCGCATCCCTGGATGCTGCAGGGTATCTCCTGATCTATCTGGCAAGAAAAAGGCTTAGCAACTGACTTCAGACCTATGTAAAAAACCCGATTCTTTATCTTTCTGCCTGTCTTTCAAACAGAGTTATATCAGTATTAGAGCACAACACAGGCCACATGGGCACGTGACTCAGATCTTGATCAGAAGTATTATATTTGAATTTAAGAAAAAAAGAAAGAAAACCAAAACCCCACAAAAGCCAAACAGTAGCTTATTGCTGTAAATTCACAGCTACACTTTGGAAGCACAGACTTCACTAGGAATGAACCAGCATGGGAAACCACCATATTCACACACCCCAAACCTACCACGCACCTCTCTCAGTAAAATATTGCTTTGCAGATACACCACTAAGGTTTCAAAACTCGATCTTATAAATACAATTCATTAAGAGCTACTTATTGGCATGCCTTTTAAAATAACTGGCTGCTTTTTATCCACTTCTATAAACCAGAGGTTTACCAGACAGTAATTTTACAGTCCAGGGGTCTCGGTGGGAGCAGGGAAGCTGACAGGTTCTAAATAACAAAGTAAGTTTCCATGAGAGCTATAGCATCTTTGAGAAGACCCAACAGAAGACTGGCATCATAAAGAAGTCTATGTGTAATTCCCATTTCAGTTTGTTTGGTTTTATATATATATATCTATGTTCATATATATAAATTTTTATATATATATGTATATAAAATAAATGTATATATGTTGTTTTCATATAAAACAACATTCTGGTTAAAAACCTCAATGTGTCACAGCCACAGTGGCTCACAAAAGCAGTCAGGACCTCCCAGCCTTGACTGAAAGAAGAGCAAGAGCAGACACTAACAACTACAGGAGATAAAGTCTCCAACTGCATGTTCAGAGGGGAGCAGCTGCAGATAGAAATGAAATCACACAATGGTACATGACGTGTAGTGCATCATGCAAAATAAGCCTTTTGGTTAATCCATGAGACAGAGTACTCAAAAAAATAGCAGCAGATCAGAAGGAAAGCATCAGCATGAAATGAGCAAAGCAAAGGGAAATACTATGCGAGTTTTGCCTGATTCACCCTTTCTACACGCATGGATTGGTTGGGTATAAATGAAATACGTTGAATCATTTGCTTTAGTAACCAATGACTGGAGTAAAGCAATAAATATATTCTGCAAAAAACAGTAAACTTGCAGAAAAGGCCCCCCAAATATAAAATAGATTTAAACTGGAAATTCTTATCCAAACCCACAAAGCTCACAGCAGGATCCATGCAAATCTCACCAATTCAGTGTCACACAACACATCCACATCAAAAAAAGTCTGTTAATAATCAAAACCAAACCCTGTGCTAAAAGGGGCATACAATATTTGCACAACTCTGCAGCCCATTAAAGGTAGTCCAAATCATACGATTTGACACATAATCAGTACTTGGAACACAAATAGCTTTTTCATGCCTAAATGCGGGTCTACACAATCATAGGTAGCATTTGGATATACTTCTGTTTGAGAAGCAAATGCACAGAACGAGGAGAAGGCAGGGTGAAAAGGGAATCAGGAAGAGAGGCATTAAGGACATTCTACAATGGGTAAACGTAATAGTGAGTTAATAACATACAGATGACCTTTAGTAAGGAAATTGCTACTGAGCCAACAATAATTTTTCCTCAAATAAACTTTGGCTCTGGTTAAAACAGCTCTGTTTCTGTTTAATCCAAACCTTTGGGAAGAGGAGTCGTGTCCTTGATTTCAATTAAGTCTCACAGTGTGCACTGTTTATCTTTGTGGTTTGTGTAGAATATTCCGCAATGGGTGGCTCCAACATGCACCCTCATTCCCAGACCGTTTATGCAAAGACCAGGATGCAAGCGCTCCTCATGAAATAACAAGAAGCTACCATGCATTCAGGTCAATACAATTAGACTCACTTCAGTAAGAATTTTTTTTTCCTAAGATGCCAGTGTAAAAAATTCAGAAAGTGAGAAAAATCAACAGTCTCCCAAGAGAGAGCTTAAACTTGCGACTTTAACGTCCCCTCCTGAATTTCCAGGACAATGAGGTGTCTCGGAACTGCCAAAGGGAAAACCTGCAGGCAAAAAATAAAGGATGGATTATTAAGCACGTGCATCCAGGTGTTTGCTAGTAGGCCAATGAAGACCATAAAAGCAGCTTTCCCCTGGGGACTGGGTGGGGAGGTAAGGAAGGAGAAAATTGCATTCTGCATTACACCGGTGTCCTGGGCCCATGAAGAAGTGGCAAGATGGAAAGATCTCAGCTGAAAACCTAGATCTATTTTTAAAATACTTTCAGGTTGCAAGCATGGAATACAGTAAATTGATTTGTTCCCAAATTCAGTGCATGCATCTAAATGCAGAATATGGTGGTGTCAAATCTGTCTTCCATTTTAGGGGTTTCCACCGAATCCAAAAGCCCCCTTTTCAAAAATAAAAGAAAAAAAAGGCCAAGGGGTCAACTGGCATACACAGATCTCTGAGCACTTAAAAACATACCCATTAAACACCTTATTCTGAGACCAATTCCAAACTCTTACTCTGCTCACTCATCTAACTCCAGATATTGTTTCCCACCTGCAAAAACACATACGGAGTTTGAAGAGTATAAGATCAACACAGTGAAAACAGAAATCATCTTTGGCTGCTGAATTCTAAGCCAGCAGAGGCTGCATGGGATCGCTTCCACCTTAAACTTGCACACACAAAAAGCGTGGCCCTCCCATTGATCAGCAAACAAAATACGCCATTTCTGTCTCCTGCCTTTTACTCTTCTTTCTTCTTCATCTTCCAGAGTCTTGTTCCTCTACAGGCTCATTTTCTGCCCCTCTCCTCTCAATCACATACCCTCAGCTCTTTTATCTCTCTGCATCTCCTCTGCTCTCTTTGTCCTCCTCACTTGACTCATTTCTGGGTTCCCTCACCATTTTCAAAAAAAGCCACCCTGGAAGCTTAAAGCATTGCCATCTTCCCTGGCACAACCCTGGGTCCATCTCAGCTCAAGAAGAGGAGCCAACAGCCTTTTCAAGCGAGCAAAGCCTGAACTCCAGCTTCCACATCAATGTGTGTTAACAGGCATCTTTAGAGATCACAGAATTTGCAACAATACCAGAGAAGATGGTGACTTCAGCAATCCTAAGGCATGGCAGCATCTATGCCTCCTCACAAAGCAAAGCTACTTCTCTCACGTGCGCTCTTCTTTGGTTCCTGCTGCCCCTCTCAGGCATTACCCCTGGGAACTCGCCTTCTCTCAGCATTAGAGCAGAACAGGAAGACCCTAACTGCACCAGATCACCTGAAGCTGGAAGGAAAGATGGATACATGACTTAGGCTGAGGTCCTGGGGACCCTACCCAGGGCTGCTAGCATGAGTAGGTGCAGCATAAAGCACAACATGGTTGAAGAACTGGGTTGGTTCGGGTTTTTTTCCCCGAAGAGCATTGTCTTCTGCTTATGGCCATGCCAATAAGTTAACTGTAGAGGGCTTTCAGATGGAGCAGGACTGGGGGAAAAGAATACAGGCTAGAGAGAGCATTTTATGAGTCCAAAGATCTACATGTTCTCTGCCTGTGACAAAGTCTAGCTCATCTGCAAAGCCACCACACATCCAAGTTTTGAGATCAAAAGAACAGAGCTTCAGTGCTTGCAGTTCCCCTTTAGCCAGACAGAAGGATCCAGCAGTCAAAAACTACACCATGGGACAACCACCCCACATCCCCAAACACACATGATGTACCTTCTGCTCCTCAGCACACAGAGAAAACTCTGAAGCATCCTCCCACAACAAGCCTAGCTACTTGTTCCCAAGTACGTAATTGTTCCTGCAGCAATCTTTCTACGTCCAATACTGCACCCTCATCACTGTGTTCTGCTGTGCGCAATGCTTTCCTATTTAGCATTGATTTTGTTTCCATTTCCCATTAATTGCAGGTGAATCCATTTCTGGGCATACATCAGACTCTTAAATATGCTGCTCCACATTAAAAATCCACTCTAACACATCTTGAACACCTCTGTTTTTATTGCTTCGGTATTAATTACCATCCTATTCTACCTGGATTCAAAAGAGTATATAGACAAGACTGCGATTCAAACATGAGGCAATTTATTTCTTGCAGCACCAAGACATGGACCTTCCAGACCTGACACAGAATAACAGCAGGTACTCACAGGAGTAGATAAAATTCACCGAGTGTCTCAGTGCCTAGGTACCAACTTCTGAGCATCATATGATGCACTAAATACACACCTCCCGTGTCACAGCTTCTGGACACCCTGTAGCTGTGTCCATCAAACAATCTGCTCTCATAGAAGACAGCCCAGCCCCGCCGACACAGCAACCACTAAAAGACAGGACACCTCTACTCCCTTCTTGGTTTCACTAATGCCTCCATAGGGTCACCTCTGTGCTACAGATTCCCAAATGAGAGGGAGTAAAACAGGGAAGACTTCACTGACTTTCTTAGTAATAGATTCGCAAATACATAATCAAAGCCCCAGATAAAACCTGGCGCTGCTGCTGTTGTTCTTTAATGATTCAAGAGGAAATCTTGAAGAGTACTAAGATGACGCAGGAGATCAAGTCTTGCTAAATGAAACTTTAAATTAATCTCCCCTTTAGAGCACATACGAGGTACGCCTTTCATCTGCCTATATGATAACCACCTTCACACTAGGATAAGAAAATATTTCAAAACAACCTCATCAGCATTTCAGCTAAGTTGAAGTGCTCCAAAGGGCTGGTCCATTTGAAGAAGAAATAGGACTGAAGATGAAAAGCATCTTTAGAAAAGGGCGCACAGCTAAACCAATTACCAACTTGCTATGCTAGCTTACAAAATAACTTCCGTCTTATCCATCAGAAAAGTGTTTTACAAAGACTAATCTTACTATCTGAGCTAACAGGGCTCCCCTTTTTCACCTCGCCATTGAGTGGCCTATGTTTTCCACCCTCAGCAGAAGGTTACTCCTTTCTACAGGGCATCCACTGAATGTCCTATGGCCATTTCATATCAATACTCTCGCCAGAGAGGAGCAGCCCTGCTCCTCATGTAAAGCTAGGAAATTGTGCATCTAAACTTACAGCCAGGCTGGAGTTTGAGCAGGAAAAGGTCCCAGGATTTCAACTTCATCTTCATTTGTTTGACAACAGCTACAGTCGAAACACTTCTGACAACAATTTCTACAAGTCCACCGGCACAGCAAGAGATCCGAGATTCTAGCGAGCAGACCCTGAAGCCATTGGAAACCAAAGTACAAGATTACAACCCATCAATAGCTATTGAGAAATAACATTCAGCTGTATTTATGTTTGTGTTTCTGCAACAGAACATTAAGAACTATATTTATTCCATCTATATCAACAGACAAGTGCTATGCAGTTACCAGCCCAACTTCGCTAGTGCCATAACAAGGCAGGAAAATAAGCATTCACCACAGGTATTTTCCCTCTAGTAGCAATGTATTATTATATAGGTTGGCAAGAGGGTGATTTACAAAACACTATGGCACAGCAATATGCTAGAGTAGAAACATGCTTATTCTTTCACACACATCAACAAACTAATAGATCGGCAAATGTACAACAGAAGGAATTAAAACCAGAAGGTAAGTGAAAGCTCCGATTTAATCCGGCAACGGTCTGTTTAATTAACATAGCAATGTGAACACATTTCATCCCTGTAGATGTATCAGTACGTAGCACTTATATGATCCATACACATACAGCATTACAGCCCAACACACTCGCCACTAAAATGGATTAGCAAGAGCATACTATCCACATGCCTCCCCTCTGCTATGATGATTAATTTAATAAAGAACCTTCAATGAACCTTGACCCAAAAAAGTATTTCTTAGGTTTCCATGGTGGCACTGGCAGCATCACCCGTTACAGTCCTCCTCTGCTGTTACAATCAGAGGGTGGGAGCACCCGACTGGAGGGGCAACAGGCTGCTGCCCCATTTCCATGCCATCCCTACAGCCTTCCCTCCACTTCAAAGCTCTGCTTGCTTCAAGAGAGCAGAAAGCCAAACCTTAGCCCATTTCCCACCCACGCCACCTCCAACTTCTGCGGTTCATCAGAAGGCTCATTAAGCAGCACAAGGGCACTGCTAATAAAGGGCATCGCTCCGTAGTCATGGGGGGAGACACGCAGCTGCAAGAGCACAGCATGTGCACGTCCAGGGTCGAGTCGCTTTAGATTGTATGTGACCTTGAAATGTTCCTATGAAGCTGAAGAAATAAAGCGTGTGAGATTTTCTTCATAGATATCCCCCCAAAATGCCTGAGACATTTGCAGTATTCATGAGTGTGCCGATACAAGGGCACTATCACACCACAAAAGGGGGTTTCCTCTGAGGAACACAGATCTGCAGAGAAGACGCCACAGGAACATTTCTTTTTGCACCAGTAAACCACAGTTTTTTCCATAAACAAAATCTGAACATTGAAAAAAAAAAAAAATTACCAGCCCAAAATGTGGTGCATTACTTATATCTAGGACATCAGTAAAGAGTCAGAAAATACGAGACAATCCCCTCAGGATGGAGTGAGGAGACAGAGCAGAGAGTGAATCATCAGATTAACTCACCTCATTTATTGGTTCCAACTGTCCTTTTAGACATCCAGGATGAAGCAAAGGGGAACAAAGTGAAAAAGACAAAAACAGGTTAGCAATGCTCAAATAACTTTAAATTTTCTGCCATGACATGCCCCGGCCTGGGATGAGCTTGAATTTCTGGCAAGATAGTACCTTGTAGATGTTAGAGGAAGGAGAGGTCTCCTGACCAGGCATCAGCTTCTGCCACTTCCAGTCCTTCCCCACCAAGATCCCTGTGCTCCTCCTGCCTCAGGAATGAAATTCCCAAACCGATCCTTGAGTATGAAAACCCTGCTCATTGCCCCTTGCTAATAGGGTATCACATGCAACCACTTCTTTTCTTTAATAACCTGTCTCTTATTGCAGCAACTACTTGCTGCTGACAGCAAACAACATCCAAATTTTCCAGTTAGATGCCACAGTGGAAAAAAAGGCGCTCTTCCAGATTCAGCCCATATAAACATAGTTTCAGTGCCAACTTGTTAAAAGCAACATTTCTAGGAAGGGCCACACTCTGAATACTCTCCATTATGTACACATCACTTGAGGTAGCCGAGCATCTTCAGCCTCACCCTCAGGTGTGACTTGAAGAATACAAAAAACAGGAGTTGAGTGCTTAAAACTGGAGTCACGCACTCCAGTTTGAAAATCTGCCCTGCAGCCACTTCCCTCGAGTCATGGAGAAAATCTACAGTAAAGAAGAAGTCATCACAAGCCAGTGTTTTATTCACAAAGCCACCCTTGGAATATTATACTTGACCCACTTCATTTATAACTGGAGACTTAGCAGTATTTCAGATACCTGCTGAAATGTCTTTTCTATCACTTTCCCTTGATAATGTCCAAGAGTTTCCTAATTGTCCTGGCTGTCTTTCTAAAGGGGGAATCCCTAAAAAAAAACAAAACAAAAAAACCAACTAAACCAACACAAACCAAAAACACACACACTTTACTCTTCCGCATGTAGAAACTGGTTTCTAGCTTTATGCTCATGACAGGGACAAGAGCAGCCTTTCATAAAGAAGCTGCAATGCAGAAGATGCCTTTAGTTCCAAGAACTCTCCCATGGACCACGTTTCAGTGCAAGCCTCCCTTTTAAACTTCTTCAAAACCAGTGCTTGGTGAAAAGGCCACCACTTATTAGAAACACAGATTAAAAGACTGGAAATGCTGCAGTGCAATGTGATAAGACAGTGATTACCAGATACCCATGGACCAACTGTTTAAGAAAATTCTAAATGGTTTAAAGGGCTTTATCATTCCTTATTAATGCAAAGTTGCAGCCAAAGCACAGCAGCCAAAGCTACACTGGTTCAGCAATGCTGCAATGAGAATATTTAAATTGCTCTAAAATGAAGCGGCGGGATCTGTGCCAATCGAACGCTGTAGCACGTGCTGTGCGAAGGAAGTGGCATTTCCCAATGGCCCGTGGAGATGCGCGGTAGGCTTGTGTCAAACAGCCCTCCTGGTCACGATCAGCCACCAGCGATGTGAAACCACGCCTGTGTGCCACCAGCCCAAAAGCACATGCACGGGTTCCACAGGCACCATAATAAAGTGAGCCTGTGACAACCCACAAATCTCCACCAGGAAATGGGAGGACAGAAGTAAGAGCTAAATATCATAGTGCAGAAGAGGTAAACAAGTAACCAGTGCCATACAGGCCTCAAATGCAGGGGCCCATGAAGGGAAAGCAAACACGACCAGCAGTGTTCATCCACCTTGCTCACACCAGGCTGGAGGGTCAGGGCTGGGGAAGGGCAGGTTTAGGAAAGGGTGCACCAGCTAGCAGGCACTGGGGGATCCCTGCAAGCGCGGCTGCTGCAACATGCTCAGCACCCCCAGGAGAAGGGCTCAGCCCTTGGGTCAGGGAGGCACCACCATGCCCTGCCATGTTGTCCCAAGCCAGCCAAGCAGAGAACCACCCAGCTGGGAGCCTCCAATCGCGAGTGAACCCTCACCGAGGGCCAACCACGGCTGCCCCAGGTGCATCCCCTCGCCCGGAGCTGGGTGTGAGGCAGGGCTGCATCTCCACTTCACACCCTGCTGCAGGGGCCCGGACCCCCATTCTGCCTGCGCCCACGGTGGGGGTCGCCTGCTCCGAGTCAGCACGGCCACCCATCGCAACCGGGTCAACGCTCCAGCTGCAACAACCGGCCACGGCAGTGTCCCCAGGGATGCTGCAGCAGGGTGGGGGCCCCACTGGTGACGGAGCGTGTTGTGCCCCTGCAGTTACAGCCCCAGGGAAGGCTCACAAGCCCCACCACAGCAGGTGCCACGGCCCAGGGAC
>VYZV01007058.1:0-17398 GCA_013401275.1 Pandion haliaetus | reverse complement strand
GCAGGGTCCCGCCCTGCCCTGCCCTGCCCGCGGAGCCTCCGCGGGGCTGCAACAGGTCCGCTCCAGCGCGGGCAAACACTGACCTCCAGAGGGCCCGGCGCGGAAATTCAGGGCTGGAACCCCCTCCTGGCCCCCGGGGGGCACGGCCGGGGGCGGCGCGGCCCGGCCCGGCCCCCGCGGAGCCGCCGGCAGCGCGGAAGGTGTCGGTTGAAGCAGAGGCAGGGCCGTGTGGAGCGGCGGCAGCTGGCGGGAGAGCGGTGGCCTTGCCTGAGGAGGCAATTCTTCTAGCAGCGTTTTCCTCCAAAGAGTTCGCTGTGTGAGAAGATGCTGTAAACGCACCTGAGTTTCAGCAGGGATGGAATCGTTTTATGAGCTTGAACGAACAAAGTTAAAACACACATGCTCGCATCTTCCCAAGCAAAGCTGAGGAGCCGAAGTAAGGAGCGAGCTTTTAAGGCACAGACCACGCTGAGCGTCGCGTTGCTTGGCTTCGTGTCCCTTTGCTGACGCATCGGATCCTAGCCAGAGGCAGGGCGGGAGGGGACGTGGTCCAGCAACGGGAAAATCCCACCACGCGGGTGGTTGGACCTGGAGAGCTCAAGCAGGGAAGCGTTCTTTTGAGGTCAAACTCTTGGGAAGGGAAAACACAGGAAAGGTGGAGACTTGGGGCTGTTCCTCTTGAGCACCACCTTGGTACCACACAAATTAGAGGCTTCCCGACACGCTGCTCTAAACAAAGGCTTCTGCCCTCAGCTTCTGAGGAAACTCTCCGGCTACACTTCTGGCACCTTCCTTGGCACACGGATTTACATTACACCCTGGATAGAGGGAGGGAGGCAAGAGGCAGCAGCTTACAGCTTAGCCCAGCTGGATGGTCCACAGCTGCATGCTACAGGGCACTTTCCTGACTCACAACAACCCTGTTATACTTCAGTTTACTGTGGTGAATGGTAAAAACACTGGGATGGTGCCCCCTGCTCTGGAGAAGGGGATACGTACGGCTTCAGGTGTTGGCCAGCCTAAAAACACTGGTCACTGCTGCTGCTTGGGGTTAAGGAGGGAGCTTCTGGAGCAGGATGGCTTTGGAAAGCTCTTGCATTACTGATCTCATTTAATGGCCCATTTAAGTTCTCACTGAATTCAGTGAAAAATTCCCATTGACTTCCGTGGGAAGGGCCATACTCCGAATTAAAAAAATAAATTCTCTTTTTCCCCAGGGAGAGCAGCTACCGCCTTAGAGGAATAATTACCACAGTGGAGATAAGCAAGGAAAAAAACTCCTGTAGTACTTACTTGTTTCAGACAGTTTTGAGCATATGATTAAACTGTGGTACAAGTTGTTTGTCAATTTTTGCTCTGCAATTCTTTTTAATTCCACTTCTTTCCAAGTGCCAGTGTTTAAAATGTCAGCCTTTACTTTGAATATCGTTGCTCTTTTCATCTTGACTCACCACCGCCTTGATGCAGCTTGCAATAAGTGAACACATGGATGTTTTTTCCCCATATTGCAAAGTAGTGGAGAAAGGCTTAAACTTTTCAGACATTTTTTTGACTCCTTAAAGACAGAATGCTGTGAGTCATAAAAACTACAGCACGACTCGCTCTATGAACATCATATGCATGTTTGTACTTACTCCTTTAAGAATGTTTAGGACAGAGAAAGATCAAATGCTGCAAAAGCAGTTTTATAGGGGGGGTTCGCTAATACTATTGATTTTTACATGGAAAAATGCCTTCCCCCCGCCACGCTTTAGGAGCAGACTATAGCACAAAGCCATAAGAAAGATGTGCTTCCCTTGCACACTCATACATATACATGCATTTAAGTAACTTTTACACTGTTGCATGAAGGCTTTTAGATTACATTCTCCCAGCACATATATTCGCTAAGCAAACACAGCTCTAACCCAAAGGATATGATGGATTCAAAACAGCAGACAGGTGGTTATTGTAAAATCTAATTTCAAATCTGCATATGGCTGATGCTCTGATTAAGCTCTGCTTCTACAGCACTCAGAATAAACAGACCCATTTGACATGATGACAACATAACCTTTGGATGTCCTTTGCTGTGCATGCTCTGTGTCTGATAAGACACATTCCATACTTCCCACATGTAATGGTTACAATGGTGATGGCGAGGCTAGCAAATGCAAAATTTCTGCACAGAAAAAAAAGGAAATTAACACTGCTTTTGCAGAATATGATTTTATTATAGATTTCTATTCTTACTGATATTAACACGCATTGGGAATAACATCAGCTACATCCAGAGCATGCACTTGAATATTACAACCAGCCCAGCAAGTAGCAAAATCTACCTCCATCACAGCAAATCAGTTCAGCAGCTTCTCAGACAAACCAGAACCAGGGCTGCCGGTATCCAAAATGCCATGCCTGCATGTGTCTTCCAAACCATAGTCAAAGACTTTTCAGCTGCTTCGTGCCTTAAAGTTAAAGAGAGAAGAGCACCACTCTGAAAAAGTGGAGAAAGGAAAGGAAAAGGAAAGAAATCTGATGGCTATTTCAAAGGATTTTCATTTGAATCCTCCTAAAGAAATTGGCAGTGCTTTCTGCTGCAAGGGCGAAAACGAGGAGAAAAGTGGTGGTGCAAGATAAGATGAGATGTCTTACTCTGCTGTTCACATGCCAAATCCTTATCGTGATCACTTGAGCCTGCTGGAATAGCCGGCTACCACTCTGCCTAAAAATAAGCTTCTTATCTCCAGTTGTTTTTATAGATGGCAAGCCATTGTAGCTGGTGCTTCCCCACTGCTGTCAGCAACCGGTAAAGGTCCAGCTTCTCTTGTCATTACAGGATTAGCTTCGTTCCCCCACAGCATCATCCCTCCAACAAAGACATCTTCGATTCACAATTCCAGAGCCATCTCTAGCAACATGTTTGTCTCCTTGTGGGTTTCATGGAAACGCAGTTTCCCTCTGTGTTTTTTCAGGCCTTTTTCTGCCTGGGGTTTGTACCCTGAAGAGGCAAGTCCGTGAGGTGTTATTCAAGAAGTTCTGGGCAACCGAGAGCAGGACTGTCCCCTACAGCCTGCACCTGTGAGAGATGAAGGGCTGGTAGGCACTGACACAGAGACCCCAAGCAGTGGAGTAGCACACGGGGCAGGGTGGGGGGAACTGGGTAAATACCCCTGTTTGGTAGTGCAAGCCAGGCTCTGAGAAGCAGATGTACCCCAGCTGTCGAAGTAGAAAGCAGCAAACTCTACTCACCTGCCTTTACCCCCAGCTACGTCCCAGTAGAGACCCAACACGCAGTGCGGGTGAGAGGGTCGGTTTGCTCTGGGGCAGGACAGCTCTGCCTTGCTGGCCCCACACCTCAGTCTTTCGGCAGCAAGGATTAGCTTTGACTTTGCTGTAGCAACCTGTATTTATTCTAGCTCTAGGACTGACTCAGTGTCAGGGTCCGTGTTGTGCTTTGTTACAAGTGCAGAAAATGGCTGAAGTGACCTGAGCTGAGTTTTGCTTCCTGCTGATGGCAAGGGTGCAAGCTAAACCTCGCCAGCTGCTGCCCAGGCTCATGTGCTAATCCCTTCAATTCCTTCTCCTAAATTCCCACGTAGCAGTGTACCCAGACAGCTTTGTTTGGAGTAGGGAAAGGTTATCCCCTTCTCCCAGATCATTCCTGGTGTGCTCGAGGGGTCAGCAAGAGGCCTGGGCCACTGGTGCCTCTGTCCCAAGCTCTGGCACTGTGAGGCATGCAAGGGTCATAGCAGTGGGTCTTGTGCCAGCAATGATGTAGTTTCCAGCAGGAACTGGGCTGTCATCAGTGTGATAGACACAGATTCCAGCTAGTGATAAAAGGGGAAGGTGCTACTACCCATTTCCATGACTCATCCAGCCTTTGGTCTCGACTGCCTCTAAATTAGCCCACCAACTCCACGAACACCTGTGAATCTGCCCAATTTGAAGCCAAGATACCATTTCCCAGGCTTCTGCATTTTCAGTAGCCAACTGTTCTTTAGATTTCATTGCATTCCCCTCCTCCTTCTCTGCAATTTTCCTAAGCTCTTACCCCTTTCCGGTTTGGCATTACCTACCCCAGGATCTCCCTCTTGTCAGACCCCCTGTACCCAACTCACACCTGTAGCCAGAAGGAAACCGCTGGCACTCCCCCTGCTCGTTGCTGTGCCCTGGAAAATGCTCCTCCACTTCAGAAACAGCCTCTGCTGATGCTGCATCTTCTACAGCACATCTGGGTTATTAACCGGCCACCTGGCTGTTCCCTAATTGGCAATATCAGTAAAAGCACATTTTTCTCTTTTCTTAAGTCTCCAGATAAAGTGGCTAAATTTGATCTAAAATCCTCAGATCGTCATTGCCTCATATAATTTATAATGGCCTTGCTTATACCATAAAAATTACAGCTACTCCCTTGCACTCACACGCTTTCTGTTTTGCCTTTAACATACGTTTCTGGCAGGGAACTGAATGACACAGCATAATCTACTAAAGCTATTTCTATAGTAAACAAAGATAAAAACCACAACCAAAGGGCACGCAGCCTCCGAGGAAGCAGGCACCACATACTACTGTATCAGGCACTCGAATCCAAGTTCCTGCTCAAAGGAAACCTGTCCCTGGCAGGAGCTGCCACTGCTTGGTTAAGTCATGCTCCATTCCAACACGCTGACCATGTCTCAGCACTAGTCCCGTCATAGCAGAGCCCTCGGTGGCTTCACGCGGTGTCACTACGTGTGAGCCGAGTGTCATCAGCTGACAGTGTTGAAGGTAAATGGTGACTGCTATGTCACATGTAAACATGAATTTGAGGTCACGTTCTTTTTGACGACCTAATTTTGCGATACACAGGACCTCTGTGATCTGCACTCCCTGACTCAGTGCAATTTCAGCAGCAGGAGAGTCCCCCAGAGAAGGCACAGCGCTGCCAGGACTCTTCTGCTTTGGAACTCACTCCTTGCATTGAGGCCAAAAAAGCCTGGATACAGTATGCTTTCGGTCATGCTAAAAACCCCAGAGTATTTTCAGAGTTCTGAGGAGAGGACATTGTATTTATAGGGAAATTCGGTTCTTCAGTTGCTTTTGTAATTCATTTTGTTTACAACTGGTTTATTCACGCTGTAGGGCTGAGGAGTTAGCTGCTAGATTTCTTTTCCAGGATCACATTTCTAACTGTTTGCAGACATAGGACAGAACTATTTTTGTAATATAAATCATTACAGAGAGAATATCTCACAGTCCCCACTGAAGCAAATTCCTAAGGAAGTGAGCTCTATTTTTAATGAAAATTTCTACTTAGTATTTGTTTTAATCTATGACTGAGAAATGAGCAACATTAGCCTTTCTGAAGCCGACAAGTAGTATCCCCATTTCTCAGGAAGACAAATTCAGCAAACGAGAGTCATTCCTACCAAGAGGAGCTGGATGGGAGCTGCAGATGCAGCTTCCCAAGCCCTGGGGGTTGCAGTGCGACCCCAGCGAGGGCTGAGCAAATGGGGAACAGAGCCCAGGTCTCCAAAGTGACACAACTTTAGAGGTAAAAATACTCAAGATACATTTTAAGGTGGGCATTGGAAGTAAGAGGGTACCTTCTAAAAAGGTCAGCGTGTGGGATTTTATACAATAAGGCAAACTCAGTCTCACTCACTCAAGGTCATCTCTCTGAGACTGAAGGATAAAATTGTAAGATAAATGCTGAGAGCTTTGGTTGCGTTACAAACTCAGGGATGACTTATTTTAGAATAGTCTCATCCCCTGAAAGTTGTTTGAATAACTGTGCTACAACTCTTCCCATTTGATTCACACTAATATAGTAAGTCACAATTTTGAATATTCCTTTCCTATGAACATTAAAAACTGTATCAAACCTAGAAAGAGAATGGGGAGGCAATGGCATTTACAGTTTTCTCCTTTCCAGCAGTGGCCTAAAAATGTAAGTTAACACAGAAACAGATGTGGTCAAGCACACTTTCTTCAACTAAACCAGCAAGGTTTTATAACTGAGCCCCGGGGCTGTGCAGCTGTAAAATGTAGCAAAAGTTATCTAAAAACATTTAAATATGGCTGGTAAGAGAAAAACTTTTAAATTATGAAACAAATGACCAAATCAGAAAAATAGAGATTGCTTAAAGCTTTTCAAAAAAACCAGCATCAACAGCAATAAAACCCATTTCTGAGCTGCAAAGGAACAGCTACGGGAAAGAGTTTAGAATCATTCAGCTGCAAATACCAAACCATCATTCGGAAAAACATGCCCACATCGACTTCAGAATTCAACAGGTTCAAAAGGGCAGGACTATTTTTATTACAAAAGGCTCCGTTTGCAATCATCCCCTCACAGCAGCAGAGACCGTTACATCTGGTTTTCCCATCTCATTAAGCAGATGTGCAAAATACTGTATCATGCAGTAGAGCTAAACTTGGTGGGTTAAAGGGGTAATTTGCATTCTAAAGAACTGCAATGCTGTAGCTGCGAAATAAGTGGAATTACTGAATATTTCTGCCCTGTAGGGACCTCAGTTTCACCAGTCTGTTTCTGTTGTTTGATTCTTTTTCCCTCCTCCCCATTCCTATGTGTTTACCCTGCAGTGTTTTCACTAGGATGCAGCTCTGCTGAAGAGGGAGGCTGCAAATATAAATGAACCGCGTCCTTTCCGAATTAAAATTTCCTTCTCACGAGGAATCTCTTCTCTGGATATTAATGGAAGCCAAAATCACTACATACAGCAACACACACTGTGCTCTCTGCCGTTCGGATTCAAAGCTGTACTTGGAAGGCAAACCTGTCTTAATCACAGACCGAACCAACCTCATATGCAAAACTCTGCTCAAATCCAGGTGATAAAATTCCTCCTTGCTACTGGGCATTCCCCTGGGTGTCTGCCTGAAGAAGCCTGTTCTTACAGATTAGACGGTAACACGTTTCATCTCGGGTTTGCTCCCTATGTTACATAGGTAGCAGCACGTTATGTTCCTCCCCCCATACTGTGCCCAGTAACTTGCAGTTGATCAAGGATGCTGTCAGGGAAGACAATTGTTCCTGAGCAATGTCCTGGTGTGGGTCCAGCCATATCTGCCACCTCATCCCACTGTGCCAACAGCTCAACCCGTATCACTTGCCATCACAGGTGACAAACTGCATGCCCACTGACCTCAGAAAAGCAGTTTATATGAGTAAAGGACTGCATTAGCCCATTCCCAAGGGAAGAAGCTTACTTGTCCTCCTCCTTGCAGCATCCCTTTTACAGTGTTGAACCTGGGACCTCAGTAGCAACACAAATAAGTTTCCAAGCAGAAAAGGGGAAAAAGTAAATCCGATCTCATCCTGGTTCCCTCTGCCACTGGAAGAAACAGAGCGGCTGTGGCCAGCACGTGATCACCATCTTGTCCCTATTCCGCCAGATGCCATTAAAAGGCTACGAAAATACTGTGCGGGAGGGAGAAGGGAGTTAGCCGCCTGCTTCCTTCGCTGCAAGGGCCTGCCTCCTCTGCAAGCCCAGACCCATCACGGGGGGGGGAAATCTGCTAAAAAAAAACCCTAGTTGCTCTTGAGGGGCAAAGATGTGCCAGAGCAGCCAGGACAGTGTATCCTGGTATGTGCAGGCTCCTGTGTTCAATCAGAGCAGCACATTATCCACCCAAAATTAACCTTCTGCTCTGCAAGTTTCTGGGGCAGCTGTGTTTGCTCTCAGTGAGAGCAAGAATTTTTATTCAAACAAAATACCTGTGCACTTCACATGCAGCTACTCCAATGGCAGTCAGGCAAATAGATACTCAAACTGTTGCACTGCCAGAGCCCTTTGATATGAAAGTCTCGTTATAAAGGTCTTTATCAGCCAAAAAGATAAATTTCACCACCAAAACAGCCCTTTTTCAGGTAGCAGACATTGTACCCCTCCAGCTGCCAGAGATGGGTGTACAGCGCTTTCACCAGCTGACATTTCGGAAAGCACAAAGCAGTGCTCAAACTACATCTTCTTCCACAAAATCTACAAGCCCTGAAAGCTTTGCCTGAAGAAGTTCATGCAAATTCCAGAGTTAGCCCTCAGAAAAGCTGTCATGTTTTTCATTGAGGGCTGACTCTTCTGTTGACCATCCAGTTAGTCACCATCTTCTCCAAGGTGATGCACCTCTCCCTCCTTGAAGCGTAGCTGCTGTGTTCCCTACTTTCCCCTTTCTCCCATCATCTCCCCTCCAGCTTATCGATGTGGATGTTTCTTTTGTTGCTCTAAGCTGGATACTAATTTAATACCACAGCATCTCATTATAATTAGCTCTTAATTGCCACTTAACACAGGGACAGTTTTGGAAGACCGTAACAATTCTTCCTTTAGGAATTATTGGAGAGTTGAAAGCTCATTATGGGCCCCTATAAACATTTTGGGTAATAAGAATGATTTCAAGAGGCAAATTTAAAATACCGCTGCTCACACAAGCTCTGCACACAAGATTTGTATGATTTCTTGGAGCACTAGTAGCATTTCCAAGGAGCAAACCACAGAAGTCAGTGTGGTTTGCTACCAGTCTCCCTCTCTCTGGCACCCACCACGTCTTTACACTAAAAGTGGGAACATTTCAAGGAGCACCTATAAAATGTGAGGGGTAAATGTCATGGTAAAGTTGCACTGCCGCTGCTCTGCTGGAATTGGTGCACTTGGCCAGGTGCAGGACATCACAAAGACTCTACACTTCAAGCTAGACACCACTCATGGAGCCAAGAGATGAGAAGACTGTTAGAAGAAACTCATCCTTAAGCATTTACAAAGCTTCAGCCAAGACTCGCTTTGTTCCTGAACAAGTTAGACTCCTACAAGATTTGAAAACGGACAATTTGCCAAATTCTTACCAAGATCTCCTGCATTCTCGCAGCAGAAGTTACAACAGAGTGCCCGTCCACTTTATTTAGTCATGTACCTGCCAGGGCAGCAGTGAAGAGATACGGAGCGAGGATTGATGCTCTCTTACCAGGTAATGCCTCATATGCACCATGCCTCTTAAACCAGCCATCCTGCCAACAGGCAGTTTAACATCTGTTTGCAGTGCTCTGGAAAGCAACACACTGAAATAAAAGGGGAGAAACAGGTTTATTGGTTTGTCAGAGTATACGTATACTGCTGCTGTTCTCCTCCCCAACCCTCCCTTTTTATTCTTTTAATATTCAGGGGATGTCATTAGTTTTGGTAGGGTCTGAATGGCTGCTGAGCTCAAGTAGCTTCTGGGAAAACACTTTACAGGCTCTGTACAGAAATACTTTGTTGGAGAAGTGCCCATGATTCACAATCCTTATGACTAGCAAGTTTCTCCTTTTTGAAACACACTTAAATAAGCCTCCAAGGGTGTATGACAAAATGAGATGCTCAGAAGACACACTAATACCCCCACACAACTGCCTCTTTGGCAGCAGCCCCTTCACCAGCGGGCAGGCTCGGTGCTGAGAACTGCATGAAACACCAGCTCAATGAAGACCCTGAACAACACCTCCCAACAGAAGCCAAGCCTGCACAACCTATTTAAAATGAAGCAAGAGTCTGTAACATGCCTGTTGATTCACTAATGTTTGTATGCCTAAATGTGGTCCTAGGAGGAGAAGTTCCAAGAAGCAGTAAGAATATATTCCTAAATGCATTGCACAGTGCAGAGAAGTCTTGCAACAGAAATAGAGGAATGACTCATTTCCTCTGTAGCTGCTGTTCCAGCGCTTCACTTGCATAAGCAGTGGAGCGGCTCCCTGTGCCATGCCAGCAGGAACTGGGAAACTCAAGAGCGGTTTCCAGCGTGCGTAAACCTAGCTGAATTTCAACCAGGACTTGTCTTTAAAACCAGTGATCCCAGACTGTCATCTGGGATAGCATTTGGGATAGGGGACAGATTCGCAAACCGCTCCATAACACTCCCTCCCTTGATGGGAGTATTGTATTTCAACATTTTAATTTTGCACAGAATAAAACACTGGAAGAGCAAGCCAAGAGTTGCCCTCTCCCTTGCCCTCCCCTGAAGCGTTGCTAGTAAGCACAGTGATTTGCCAGTGAATTCAGCTCTAAGTTCCTCTTCTCCCCTACTTGAAACTGGAAACAGTGGACTGAAATAGCAGTGGAGAAGTGGGCTATCGTGTTGGATATCCTTCCTCCATTTCTAAAGCTAGCTGGTTTCTATCAGTACAGCGAGATTCTTCAAAGCAACTCTTCCACTTTCTCCACTAGGAGTCCACCATAAGGGTAATTTTTCTTCTTTAATTTGATAGCTAGTAACCTTCACAGCATAATCCCCACCACTCCTGTCTTCTTGATTCCTTACCTCCCCTTTTTTTTCACCAGATTATTGCATGGACTCTGTGGCAGGGATAGAAGACAACAGAGGATCACGAGTATCATGAAAACACTAGCAAACCCCTATTACGCCCAGTGCAGCCCAGAGAACTAAGTATTCTCTATGCAGCTTTGGTCCTGGTTTTGGGGGGCGGGGGAAATTCCCAGAGGTCTCAAGAAATGCAGCCTGTAACTTGAGTACACGGAAATTTTCCGACTCTCTGAATCAGCATTGCTATCAGCATTGCTATCCTTTAAGAGGAAAAAAAAAAAAAAAAAAATCAGGCTTCCTTAACACAGAAGACTGGTACATGATGACATTTGATGCATACGTGTTTGTAACAACCTTTAAGAGTTTTGCATGTAAATCGTTATTCGAATCGTAACACTGTTGCACAGAGAACATACGTTATCTGTAACACTTGCTGATAAAGAGTATTACAGTGCTTTAAATCTCTTAAAAAGCAGTTGCAAATATGCCAATTCTTGGTTACATATTTAAAATAGGGCACCGCAGGCACACACACGAGAGCACAGGTAGTCTCTTAATTAGGATACCATATGTTTGAGAAACTCGTGACGGTAATATAATGTACAGGCAGATCTACCTATGGTCAGCCCTCCATATCCTGCTTATTTCAGAACTGTGAGCTACTCAGACCCCTCGAGTAAGCAGAGCACTGTGCTCTGAAGCATCAGCAAGCACTGAAGGCGAATCCACATGCTTAAAGGTGTGCAGGTCCTTGCCCCTATGTTGACCGCCAGCTTCTCAGTGCTATCAGCTCAACGAGAGTGGGGCTGGCTGCTTTTTTGCCAGCTACTCAAATTGATTATCATCAGTCAGAATGTCACTTACCTCAGGGAAGAGTCACCAGGCAGACATTTGAAGAGGTGACACAGGAAATAAACTAGCCTAGAAAAGCTAGTATCTTGTGTCTGAACTCTTTTGGAGCCTTATAAAAATGGGATACACAAATAAGAGTCCCTTCCCCCGCCAGCAGCTTTAACTTGCATTAGCAGTACTTAATCAGCAATTTACTGACCTTGGCTGCATTACAAGGGAGGTATCTGCACATGGATGGAAAGGTTTTAAGCAATTATCCAATGAGTTGGATGCAAACAGGATTTTCTTTAAATGCGAAGCATGCAAGTCTTTAGGCCAGTTAATTTTTTGTTAACAGATTTATCGTGAAAGGAAACTCCTATGTTTCTTTAATGATTTTCTGCTGAATAGAAACTCAGGCTTCAAGCAGAGAAATATTTCAGAGCAAGGAGTGAACAGAGACCAGAGGATGGTTATTGCTTTTAAAGGAAGCCATTAATAAGAGACAATGTTATTAAAGAGGTAAAGATCTAAATATACTTCCTCCACATTGACTTGGGTGACTGGGTGTTGACAGTAAAGGAATGACATTCTTCCAGTCTTTGCCTGCGAAAAGTCCGTTAGCCAGCTGGGCTGCCTCAGCGCTGTACCAACTGCTGCCCCTCTTACAGAAGCTACTCCCTGCAAAGAGGCAGGCACAAAAAGATCTGGAGGTAGTTATTTTCAGCCCAGCTGTGATTTAATGATTAAAAAGCTAGGGGTCTTGCTGTTATTTCATTCTTTAATAGGGAACATCAGCACAAGTCATGAGTGTGTAGTTCTGGCATCTTACCAAAGACTAATAAAGGACAGGTAACTTGCTGGACCGTCCACAAAACTCCTGCTGGCTTCAGCAGGAATTTTTCCATATTTAATAAAGTGCGACCTACACAGTTTGGAACGGAGACGTGTCTGTACATGCCATGCTGAAAAGCTCACAACAGATACTGTGAAATGAAGATGAAGTCCTAGCTCTTCATTAAGCACCAGAAAAAGCAGATTTTATGCAGCAACCTGAAACTGGAGCCAGGGAAACAAGAAGTGAATCCTTCTTAACCTCTGAGCAAGACAGCCACAAACCCCAACGTGCTCCATTTCAAAAGTCAGCAACTCCACAGATGGTGCCAGCCGTGCTCTAGTCTCTCTCCTGGCTCTCCTCCCGTATCCCTCTGCACAACTCCCAAGGCGTGGACTTCCTGCTTTCCCATGGCTTTGCCACTTTAGTCTCCTCCTAAAGAGCACATAAACCTGCCGATCACAGTTTTGTGACTGCAGGTAGCTTTTACTGAAAAAAGATAATAAGGAATTTAAATCTTGAGGCATCGATGCTTTAAAACGGCTCTTTATTACTACAGTGAAACATTAAAACAAAACCACCAACTTTTTATGGAAACAATAAAAGTGCAAATGTATTCTGATATTAAATAGGAAATGAATTTATAAACGTTTCATTAAAACGGGCTGACACTTTGAGCCTATAAACATTTTTTTTTTAAGCAATAGCAGCTGAACACCTTAGTTTCATCTTTGGTCTGATTATTAACCAGCAAAAAATAGTTGTACCAAGAATGTCCATTGCAAACAGACACTTAAAATTTACATTACTCTGCAGAAATTCAAAATTAAAAGAGGAATGTTTTTGAGATATTTAGTCAGATAAGAAATACTGATGTCTTTGAGAAATACACAGCATTTTTCAATACAAAATAAAGCCATATATATGCATTTTGGTACTGTAAATAAACTTAATTCTCTTGCAGGTGTGATTCTTCTTCCCAATCAATGTTCAATAAAAAGAACTTCATTTGCAAAGAGTCTTTGCAAAATTAGGTTGCAGATAACGAGAACCAAGAACCCACATTAGTACTAAATAACACACCCTTTCTTCTGTGTTTGTGTTTCAGTTTACCACACAGAGGCAACCATGCTCAATCTATGATACACTATAACAGTTATGACCTTAACAAATACATATTCATAACCTTGTTCTGTGTACAGTATCAATGGGTTGGGAGCAGAGGGAGAAGGCGAAAGGCCCACAGGATTACTCATGTAAGTCAAGCTCTCTGTACACGTCCTTGCAGGTAAGGCCCTATAATAGCTCCAGCACGCTGCAGGTACCAGTGCTGCCACGTTTGTTGTGGAGTAAGATGAATACCATAACAGAACCCAACTTTTATCAGCTGTTTTTTTGTCAATCGCATTCATGAATGCATGCTTTATAGCAGGTAAAGAAAATACGCTTGATATCTCAGTTGTACAACAGAACCACAAGTTGGTCTAAGAGATTTGCTTAGACCTCCCACCAACTGCATGCACATTGCCTTGCTTGCAGGAAGCCCCATCTCCTCAAGAAAGCTTGCCCAAGCCCAAGGTTAAAGCAAATGAATACATTTTCTCCCATCACCAGCCATCACAAATTCAAAAATGCCTTGCTGAGCAAAAACTTACACTGAAGATCTGCCTACATGGCTAATAAATGGAAGGTTTGCCTCACTGTTCAGCCCTGATGGATTCAGCCACTTTGGAAATACTGTCAAAGCAAAGCCCACTTAAATCTTTTCCCTACACTGCAAATCCACCTTGCTTTCAATAGCTCCCCTCCAATTTTATCCCCATGTCCTCTGGCTTGTTCGCAGTGTCTTCACTGAGAGTTTACCATCATTCTCACTCACCCCTCAGCTCAACTTTCATTTTCTAAACTATTTGTATTCTCCACCATCTCTCCTTTTCATGCATTTCCTGATGCAACTGTCTTTTCCCAGCATGACTACATTTTAGTGAGAAAGTCCTTACCAAGTCTATTACAGATTTGCACATATTGCAGCAATACTAAATACACACCAAATGTGCATCCCTTTTCAGAGAAAAGATCACTTTTCAGAGACAGAGATGCAGTGATGTAAACAAACCAACAGCTGACTGAAGTGGTTATGATGGTAGAGTTAACAGCTAAAGGGTTTTAATGTCATGAGTTCAGGGAGCCACAATACCGTGGGCCAGTCATCTAGTTGTTCTTTGGGCAAAAGATTCAATGGCAACAGCGTCAATTGCAGAACTGCGTCTTATTTCAAATACCAAGTAGCACAAGTGTGCAAAAATAGTACGTATCATGGTCTACCACCAAAAAAAAAAAATCAAAACACCAAGGTAGCTCACTTAACTTAAATACCATGTGCAAAGAACATTTGATCAATACTACCTATAAATACACTATTTGTATTTGTAGAAAGAAGCACAGTGCTTCATATATAAAAATAACCCAACTTGCGGGTGTGACCTAGGCTATAATTACCTGAAAATAAGACTGCAAGAGCAGTTAAAAAAATAGACAGAAGTAGGCAAACATCTGCCTAGGGAGTGTTTCTGTTTAGAAAAATAGATTTTTATAAACCTTCATAGATTTTGAAAGTGTTTGTTTTGTGCTCTAATGCATAGAACTGTGAATAAAGCACACCAGTATCTCTATGTACATCAGGGAGAGGAGTATATTAGTAACTTCAAGTTATCCTAAAGCTTCTGAGATGTTACACTTGGCCATTTATAATTCATTTCAGACTGCTCACCTAGGACACACTACAGTGAGTAGTAAAGCACACGCTCAGCTTCCAGGGCACCAGCAATTTAGCAACACATTTTGAGTCTTAATGCATCAAATACTTGAGCAGGTGACCCAATAAAGCAAGGATTTGAAATTCTGCATTTGCTGACACCCTGGGACACATCAGGTTCCAGTACACCAGGTCTCTGCACCCACAGCTAAGGACACTTGCAGAGCTCGCTGCGTTACAACTCACTGGGTTAGTCCAGTGACTGGGACATAACCAGGCAAGAAATGGGAATTATCTGGCTGATGTTTATATTTAGAGGACACCGGAATCCATAGCCTAAGACTACCACTGTACCATGAATCAGTGCTAAATAATTCTGAAGTACCCTTAAATATTTCACTACTTCCTCTTCCCTGCAATAAGATAACGATTTGCTATAGCACAGCACTAGAAAATCCCATCAGGTTATTTGGTCAAACACTGCCATGATCAGACAACTGGTTAGGCAGTCATCCAAAAATCCCACCAAACTCCTACCAGAGAGCAGAAGGGTACAGCAGTCCGCTTACAGCACTGAGATTTGGACTGGTTCAAGGTTTGTTCCAAAAAACAATACAGAATTTCTTAATTTTCTTGTTGGCCCTTGAGGTAAAGCAAATTCTAAGAAAATAATACTTGAAGATGGGAAAAAAAGAAGTAAAACTCAACAAGAACCCACAAACAAACAAACCTCAGAGTATTTCCTTAAAAAAAGGTTTTCCTTGGGATGGTTCAAACATCATTCCTTTAACAAAATACTAATGCCTCCTCTGTAGCAATATTTAGTGCAGCCAATTATCCTAAAAAAAGGCCTTTGTGAAAATAAAGTGCGATTTGTTTTCTTTTATCTATATTTCAATCCTTCAGTATAACCTTCACTTGAACACAGAAATGTGTAACTAGATTCTTCATACTGTTATTGGAGAGGTTTCACTTCTTCCCTCAATTTTACATTAACATACGCATTGTATTTCTATTCAGCGCAATGTATTCAATTACACAGGAAATTTAAAGCATGTCGTTGAGCATTTCAAACTGTGATCCAACACCCATGCTCTAGTGCTCATCACATTTTAAGAGCATCTTGGTACATTGGCTGGGGGGGGAGAAGGGGGGAGTATTGTTTGCGCTTACAGGGTTTTTAAATCCCAAATGGATTTTGTATCATAAAAAGCAAATCTCATAAAAAGGTCAATTTTGCCACTAAGACAACAAGTTAACACGGATTTCCAGAAATGTCATTTTGCGCCTGTTAAAGTTGGGTTTGCAACTTGGGTTTGCGACTGAACGTTAACGCTTCTCGGCTAAGGCATTTCCCCCAAAATTTCACAATTTTCCCATGAACAACCAATAAGATTAAAAAACGAGAATCACAATTTCATTAAGTCTTGGCCTCTGGTTTCCTAGTTTTCTCAGGTCAGGGACAAAACCACAGAACCACATTTAAACGGGTCCCACCTTCCTCAGCAGACGCGGGCTCTCGACGGCCCAGCGGGCTGGGAGCGCGCACTGCCCTGGCAGGGTCCGCGGGCGACACCAGCTCACCCGGCCACCGGCTCACTCTCCCGGCGGCTCCTGCCTGGCCTCGGCGACGTGCCGGCACGGGGTGGGCGCCGGTCGCAAGTACCGGGGGCTGCTGTACATCCTGATGACATGCGGGGCCTGGATCCAGGTGTTGATCAGCTGGAAGGCAGCCAGGTCCAGCGTGGGCCCGTCAAATGCGGCCAGCAAGTTCACGGGGGTGGCTTCCTTGAGGAACCGGGGCAGCGCCACGGCCTCAGGGAGGCTGGCGTTGCCCAGGAAGAAATGCATCAGCACCTGCTTGCGCAGGCAGTCCCTGAGGTACAGCACCAGGTCCTCCAGCCGCTCCACCAGGAACCGCTCGTCCCAGGCCTCCAAGGGCCCCTGCAGCAGCAGAGAGAAGAGGGCCGTCTTGAGCACGTAGGAGGAGAGCACCCGGCCCCACTGGGAGCAGAAGGGCTCCTCCAGGCCCTGCCCGCGGAGGTCCCGCAGGCCCTTGAGGATCTGCAGGCACTTGAGGTGGCAGGAGGAGGCCGGGGCCTGCTCCTTCAGCCAGCTCAGCAGCCGCTGCTCCTGCCGCGAGGCGTTGAGGCCCCAGAGGGCCTCGGGGGCCGGGGGGGCCTGCGGGCCCTCGGGTGGCAGGGCCGTGAGGTAGAGCGCGTCGCCGAGGGGGATGGCAGGGATGAGGCGCACAGCCATGGAGATGTGGCAGCAGACGTAGTCGGAGCAGGGCAGGATGTGCAGCGTGGGCGGGCGCCCGGGGCAGGCCGAGAGACTGATGCGGCAGCGCTCCTGCAGCCGGTACCGCACGGCGCCCAGGCACCGCTGCAGGTGGCCCTGGAACCAGCGCAGCACCAGCCCCGAGGAGAGGTGGCTGCGGCCCTGCAGCTCCACGCAGAAGCCCTCGGCGAAGAGCCGGCAGCGGCGCGGCCAGCCGGCCCTCGCCCGCAGGCCGCAGAGGAAGGCGCCGCGCGGCCCCAGCCCATCGGCAGAGCGCGGCTGGGGCTCCAGGTGAGGCGGCAGCCGCAGGGGCACCAGGATGTCGAAGCAGTCGGGGCTGCGCACCTTGTGCTGCTCGTAGGCGCTGCCGATGCGCACGAAGTCCCCGCGCAGGCTGAGGGCCAGCGGGCCGGGCTGCAGCC
>VYZV01007057.1:14939-42986 GCA_013401275.1 Pandion haliaetus | reverse complement strand
AAAAGGTCTAAACCTGACTCCTGTCCACTACACAAGTTCTAATTATTGTTTTAGAGTTTTATTATTGTTTAAGAGTGATATGCTGAATAGATGACAAAAACTTGGCTAGAACAGGTACATAAGTACAATTCTGACTCTGATGGTAATGCAGTCTTATTTTTGACACAAGTACTTTCTTCTCATTTCTTTAATCTATCAATTAAACAATAACAATTAATAACAATTCTGTTATTCCTTTTCTGTAGTAAAGACTGACATCCACAAAATTAATTTTCCATTCAGTGTCCTATCCTTAATGTTTATTTTCTTTTCTCTCTGATGATTGTTGATTGCCATACAGCTTTCTTTGTTTTGTTATTTTTATAATGACTTATTTAGGTTGGGTTTTGGTTTTTTTTGCATTTCTAACTTCCATTTTCCCCTTGCCAGAAAACATTCCTACACATGCAACATTGTTGATCTCAGTTTCTCCATTTTAGGATTACCTTCATAGAGTAAAAAAAAATTGCATTTTCCAGCTTAATTATTTGTCATTTAATTGTGCTTTGTCTTGTATTTGTAAAGATGTACACCTTTGGAAGCAACATAAAGACAAGTATTTTAAAATAGATATAAAATATATATAAACCATATATATATAAATACATATATATATAAAAAATAGATTATAGTATTATAGTTTTATATTAATTTTTGAGATGTGGCGTTAACGTTAGCATACCAGCTTGAGTATGGAAAAATAACCTACTTATGCTACAAAGTAAGAATGTGTTAAAAGATTCATTTGGTTTTGTGTAATTGTTAGTCATAGGTTCTTTGTTCAGTAGTATTCCATGTTAGTTCAACTATTGACCTTTTCATCACTGGAAGTTCCTGTGCTCATGAGGAAATGTGTAAGTTACAGAGTGCCCTTTAGCAATTAATACTGAAACTGTATCTTGTTTTAGTTTGGCACAATGAGGTGATACCCAAGAAGAATTACAGAACCAGTGCTGCTTATCACTCATACATAAAGAAGGCATCCTTTTCATGTCATAACAGTAAATTTGTTTTACTCAGGTAGCTAAATCATGGTCCTGGTGCATTATCGCACATTTAAGCAAGAAAAAAAAGGAATATCAGTTATCCTCAGGAGGGAATTATGGCTGGTAAATTTAATAGTAATTTGAATAACATCAATCTGACTCCAGCTTTTCTCCATGGAGGTGATTTGTCCTCTAGTATAAACTTTCACAATGAATGGTGCTGTGTCTTGTAGTAGTTATTGGCAAAATTTTAAAGTTACTGTAAATTTCAAGATAATTATTTCATTTTTCTTTAACATTTGCAATATTGCTGTGAATTTAGTTTTTCCTTCTTTAAAATTGTACTTTGAGTACTCTGAGAATTTGAGAGATTTCTACTTTTATAAATTATTCTTACTTCTAAGTTGGCAATTGCTACTGGACTTTAGTGAGGGTTTTCATTATTATGGAAAGGCTTTTGGAATTCTGACATGTCTTTTGTATTGCTTCAAACATACAAAGAATAAAGCCACCTGCTCATGTTGGTTTAAGCTTGTGAAAGTGTGCCTGAAAGAATGTTGATTCCGTAAGTTGGAAAGTAGTTTAGCTCGATAGCTGAGGAGTGCTGAAGCTGGAGTGCTGACACTATGTGGCTGTAGAATGAGGAAATATTTCCTTATGGTTTAAGGTCCCAGGTAGTTGCTTACCTTGCTTTCATCAAAATATTTTGTATGTTGGAAGAAGTTTTCGGTGTTATTCCCTGCTGCCTGGGTTGCTGCATTGCCTAGCATCTCCAAGTCCTAGCTCATGCTAAGGCGCTGTGCTAAGTGCATTGCAGAACAGCATCAATATAAACATTTTAGTAAGCTTTCTGCCTGGCTTATTACGGTGAATTGAATTCAGAGGTAGCTGAACGTAACATGCAGCGTTTAAACTTCAGGGTCTGGTTCAGGATTCTCCATCAGATACCCTTGGTGCTGTGGAAGCTCTGCCTGGCACAGTATGTGGGATGAGCAGCAGCAGGAGCGGCACTAGCTACCTTCTTAAAATCCCCTGATGCAGGAGTTCTGTTACACACCTTCCTGCTGTAATATCCTTTAAGTGGAATTGCTGACTTAAAACAAAACAAGAAAACAAAATCTTCTCTGGAGTTGTTTATTTGACAAAAATCTTGGATAGACTTTGTTTCTAGTCATTTTTAAAAATAGGAAGGCAATATGATTTTTTCTTAATTAAGACAGAGTGTTCACATGGTGTGCCTAGTAGCAAGAGTTCTTCTAGCTGAAATTAAGAGGCAAAAATCTTATGATCTTAATTGTCCTGAGAGTAAAGAGTGAACACAACATGAACAGGTATCGCAACATAAACTGTGTCCCTTTAATTTTGTTAAGATCACCCACAGCATAAGGGTTACTACCATCAGGGTGAGTTTATACATTGCAGTCTCGCACAGTTAGCCCCTTGGCTGATTTGGTTTGGAAGCACTACAAAAAGCATGTGAAAAGGATCCAATAGGCTTACTACCTTTAGAATGAAAGTTCAGTGACCACACACAGTAACTCTGCATGTTTCCATATAACTGCAGTGCCAGGAGCATACGCTGCCTTTTTCAGACAACAAAGTAAAACCTGTGGACAGTAGTTAGATTCCCCCCAGTTGTGAATGACTGCTGTATGTGGTTAAAACCATCTGTCAGGGCCCTGTGTTCAGTTCAAATATAGGAAGTCATTCACATCAGTCTGATAGTGGTGATATTCCTCATGTTAAATTCTCAGATGATATGCAGTACTATATGTTTTCTTGTCTGATTTTTTTTTTTTTAATGATAAAGTACTCTGTCTCCCCCTCTTTGCCACCTTAGTTCTTGAGTTATTATTTTTACAAGGTTGTTCAGGGAAACTGTTAGAAAATCTGTTAGAAAATCTGTTTATGTAGTGCCATAAAAAGACATGTGAGAGAAGTTTGAAAGTAATAAGCTATAATGATAAATGCATAATAATAAGGAAATTGAACTAAGCTAGTGCAATGTGTTGGCTTTACCATTTACTCTGCTAAAAAGAATATTCATTTGATTGATGTGCATGTTGAGCTAAATTTAGATTTGTCTTGGTATCATCTTCAGTTTATTTTCTTTCTTCCTCTGTTGTTTGGGTGCAGTAGTTTCCATAATTTGTATCTGTAATATAGTTGAATTTTTTTATTGATTGTGGAAAAATATCTCTCACTTTCTTAAGAGGATAAATGAAATAGAAATATGATACCCTTTATATTTTCTGGGTTTTTTTAAACATACATATTGTAGCTCAAGAGTCTAAAATAAATACCTAAACTGTGTTTAAAATGCATGAATAGGAAGAACTAATTTTTTCGATGAAGCTTTCAAATATCAAGGATTTTTCTGCCTAAACCGTAGTTTCAGTTTTTTTCCATCTCCTAGAGTATTTTTATCCTCACTGTATAATTGTTGTATTTTAAATCACTTATTGTAGTA
Organism: Pandion haliaetus; assembly: GCA_013401275.1. Classification (NCBI taxonomy): domain Eukaryota; kingdom Metazoa; phylum Chordata; class Aves; order Accipitriformes; family Pandionidae; genus Pandion; species Pandion haliaetus. The sequence goes on along the minus strand of VYZV01007057.1, from coordinate 39,491 downwards.
CTGAAGCAAATCAGAGCTTGTGTGAAAAATGCTTTCATTTGCTGTTTTTTTGGGGAAGGCTGAGAGCAATAGTGTCAGCGGTATGTCTGAGGAAGGGAATACTGTTCTGCTTCATATACGGTTGATGCCTGCAAGTGGTTTTGCAGTCATTAGGCTTAAAGCATAGGTTTTATTTTACTAATAAAATCTTGAGAAGTTGAAAGTGGTTGGTGGAGACATTTTTGTTACACCAATGGATGATGAGCAAATACATGTTTGTGGATAAAAACCTTCTCAAATTCTTCAGCAGCATTCACTGATGATCTACTTAATAACTTAGAATATATAGGTAGAGTGAGTTGCAGTGATAGGAACTATAAAGTGTAGTTGGAGTGGGAAAGAGGAAAATAATTATTTGCATTATTTCTGGTACCTTTCAAAGTAGAGAAGCTTAAGTATTGCCAGGCAGGTGTCATGGTTTAACCCCAGCCAGCAGCTAAGCACCACGCAGTCGCCCACTCACTCCCCCTGACCCAGTGGAATGGGGGAGAGAATCGGAAAAAAAGTAAAACTTATGGGTTGGGTTAAGAACAGTTTAATAGAACAGAAGGGAAGAAATAATGATAATAATAACAACAATAAATGACAATAATAATAATAATAAAAGAATCGGAATATACAAAACAAGTGATGCACAATCAATTGCTCACCACTTGCTGATCGATGTCCAGTTAGTTCCCGAGCAGGGATTCCCCCACCCCGTCCCGGCCAACTCCCCCCAGTTTATATGCTGGGCATGATGTTATATGGTATGGAAAATTCCTTTGCCCAGTTTGGGTCAGCTGCCCTGGCTGTGTCCCCTCCCAACTTCTTGTGCCCCTCCAGCCTTCTTGCTGGCTGGGCATGAGAAGCTGAAAAAGCCTTGACTTAGTATAAACACTACTCAGCAACAACTGAAACATTAGTCTGTTATCAACATTCTTCTCATACCAAATCCAAAACTTAACGCTGTACCAGCTACTAGAAAGAAAATTAACTCTATCCCAGATGAAACGAGGACAGTAGGCTAGAAACTCTGCAAGTTGATACCTACGGTCAGGAGCTCCTGGAGGAAATGTGGAAGACGGAATATAGCAATTGCTACAACTTACAACAGGAAAGCCATGAGAGTTATTACGTACTGACTTGGCCCATTACCGTGCTGTCTTTCTAAAAGAGAAATTGCAATTCTGATACAAGTAGAGGCCTTTTCCAGTCCTCATTTTTTCCACAGTAGATATGGTGCCCAATGAGGAATGACTCCCTCTGAGAGACAGCTGAATACGGAGGAGAACATTATTTCTCTTATTAATCAAGCAAATTAGTTTTAATGTGAGGAAAGAATGGAAGGAGAGGAAAGCCTGCCCTTTGAAAGTTGCTCTTTTAAGCCTGCTGGTGGTTAGGTTGGAAAAGTTTTTCTTTAAAGTTGTTTTATCTTGTAATACCTTTTCTGCTGTCTTGCTCTCAAAGGAGAAAGAAAAACTCAGTCAGCCCTTCCTGTTACCCCCAGGGTAATTTTTTTTTCCTGGCAAATTTTTCATATATTTTTCAAAAACTTACTTGCACCATCAAAGAATTCCAGGCGTCTACCTGTTTATTGGGTTCTTGATAATACCCTGTTTAACAGTTCCACTCCAAAATCTTTGAGACAGCATTATCACAATAATCAATACATACTTTGGGCCAGGGTTGAATACTTCAACAAGAATTTTCCAATGGTGTTTGAGGACATCTGTATGTAAGGACTATATGACTCTTTGGATTGTCAGTTAAATGCATATCTTGATGAATATTACAGGCTGTGATAATAGCAAGTACTTAATACAGTTTGTGAGTGTATAAAAGCTTCTCTCGGTAATCTTGATGCCTGTAGGCAAAGCAGTGATTACAGTGTACTTTGGAGCAATAAAGGTTGATACTAGTCACAGAAATTGTGGTTTGTATTCAGTACTCTTAATCTGGAGCAAATCTATATGGACAGTTAGAGATAGTGTGGATTAAAGCTTTAGCTAAGGGTTTTAGCTGCTTGTGCGATGTCCATGACCACAATACCTGAGCATCCTTTATCTGCTTCGTAGTTTTTCTTCACATCATCCTGATTTGTAGAAAAACAGTTTGGCTACATGCTAGAAGCCTAGGGCAGATCTGGAAAGTCCGTCTCTATTTAATGAATCTGCCCAGTCTTTATAATACAAGACCAATTTCTTTTTGAAAAATGCAGGGACTATATAAATTTCCACACTTACTCTCTTTGCAGGTCTTTAAGCACAGATTTTTTATGTCTAACTAGACTTGACAAAGCAAGTGAAGCCAAGGCAATGCTTTGGAGTAATAATGAGCAAATTGAGGTTTGAGTGGAAAAATAGTTCATGTATCTAAATCTTTCTCTCAGGACATTATTTTTTTTTCCTAAAGTAAAGTAATGTATTGGCGAAGTCAGAATATAAATTATTTCTTGCACTAACCTTACTTCTGTCTAAATTGCTTTAAGCCCTCAACTGCATTGGAAGGGCGGGGAGCAAAACAAACCCCCAGAACATGCAAATAATTAATGAGATTTTAAAAAATATATCGACAAAACACTATAGAACTTTCTACTTCATCATCCAGCTTTTCAAAATTAAACAACCTCCCCCCCCCCATCTCTAAGGAAACAGGCCTTGCAGCATGCTTAGAAGATTATTAAACACAGGATAAAAATACAGAACCGTGTTTGGAGAATATTTCACCTGGATTTTGACATCAAGGAGCCGTTGCTTCTAACATCAGCTAGGAAGTTAAATTAAGTGTAAAGATATTTGCTAAACAAGACCTATAATCATACAGGACCTAACAGTTAAGCAGATCAATATTACAAATAGAACAAACTGGATATAGTGCTTTTACGTATGGTACTTTGGGTTGTGCCATACTGGAAAACCTTTTCATTTTTATATTAGGTGCCTTGTGTTTTGGTGCATTTCTCCTTCTCTTACCCTTCCCAATACAACCTGTATCTTATGTGTATGTGTGACATGGCAGAAGGGAAGACATGGAAGAAAAGATATGTCTACTTAGGATGAGCCAGGCATGGAGCTGGTAGGATGAATTTTTGGTGAGAACTAAAGGAGTCGGATACAAGGACAGGGAAGTGTGGGAATTGCTACAAGGATGACTGAGCTGCTCTTCAGAATTATTTGTATAGTCTTTCCTTGTTTTCTTAATGAACTTTTGCTATAAGTGGACAGAGAATGTTGAAAGTTGAGTTTCATGGTCGCTTTTGTAGGAAACTAAGAGCTTGACTTGTAAACCTTGCTTTAAATATTTTTAAATTTTTTTTTTAAAAAGTCTTCAGCAGTATCAATACTTCTTCACTTTGGTACCACAATGTAATTCCTGTAGGTACAACTGCCATGTATGGCAATTTGCTGGATAGCATCCTGTGATCAGCTGGGCACAAAATTGACTTCAGTACATTTGCACATCCACAACACAAAGAAATGAGAATGAAAATGGGATTGTTCCCAAAAATTCCACAGACCAACAGCTGCAGAGAGAACTGTGGGCTGTAGAGAGTCCACATAAAATTGCTAATCTGTAATTTTAAATCTTTGTTTAAATCTGTGATTATGATGCAAAGTTTATTTTCTCTTTCTGTGCTTGCCTGAAAGTGTCTGTATTTTCCAAGTATGTTTTAAGATTGCTGAGAGCTGCTAGTCGTACATGCTGAAAAAATGAATTCACCAAATCACTAATCTTTTTAATTTTTTAGATTCTTTTTAGAAACACATCCAGCTGATATAATTTAATATTCTGTTCTTGTGCAGAGTCTTGGCTAATGCATCTGTTGAATGAATAAATAAATGGAAAGAAATGCAGTTTTAATTCTGGCAAAAATTATTTTTATTGCTTGCTTGTAAAATTGGCAGCAATATTCTACTCTGGGGTAGCATTATTGGTTACTGACACAGTAGAATAATAGTAGCAGTTAGAATTAGCTGTGAATTAAGCTGAATTTTATAGTTTGGGCTTTTATATATTATCTTTAAGTAATTCTAGCACCTGCAAAATAATGCAAGATGCTGGTTTCTCTTTTGACAAATATTAGACATTCACAGATTGATGTATAGCTTCTAATCTCCATTGATTAGGACAAAATAGTGTCCAAATAGTTTTAATTGCAGGACCCAACTCTTTGCTGTTCAATTTTGCTGATAAATACAGGGGTGCTCGAAATGCCTGCTGTGTCCACCTCCCAAGGCCTTCTCAGCACTGTTCCAGATCCTCTACCAAACCTGGGGATTCAGGGTGCTTAATCAGTGGGAACAAGGCACACTGGGTTGCTCTTGGAGAAATCTGTGGTTGCATGACTTAATTAAAATTCTGCTGTCATCGCTGCCACTGACAAGCAGTGCTCACTGTGAGTCTGTCTTGTTCAGCTGAACAGTGTGTACAAAGTAGTTCTTCTGTAACTCCTATAACTGTGTTACATATACCATAGTTAAATTTTTTATGAATGCGTATAGGTATACATATGTGTATATGTATATAAAAAAGTATATCATGGTTATAAAATTGACTTTAATTCTCTGGAAGTGGTTGAATTACACTCTTTCTGGCAACAGAATCAGTGTAATTGTTTCTGTAGAAACAGTTGTTACTTAATCGGTTAGTCTTATGCTGTGGCCTTTCTAGCAACGGTAGAGTGAGAAATTGATGTCCGGTATTTCCTCTCTTGGTCTTTAATTGTGCTTAAAACTTTCTAATGTCTTTGCAGACTGGAATGGAAATGCAGTATGACAACAGTGAATTGTCTCACTTTAGTTGCATTGTTACAACTCTTAAGTGCCCACTTAATAAGCATTAGCATATGTCCTTCAGATTTTTCTGTCAAAGTTGACATTACAGGTAGTAACAACCAGTTAACTGTTTGTTTCATGCTTCTAATTGATTCAGAGAAATTTTGATCCTGGTCTTAGAACATCCAAGAATGAATGAATAAATCTTTTTCTGTCCTCAGAAAAATCCTTTTCTGGTGACATATGTATGTTTAACACTCCAGTATAATTTCATTAAGGAGAATCTCATAATAAGTTTAGGGAAAGAAAAAGCAAGTTCAAAAAAGAAGGTACGTATCCTACTGTCAAACAAATAATAACAAAGAAAAGACTATTCCGTTCAAGAAATTAAAAAGTCTGCAAGTAATTCTGCTTGCAGTATTTTGGAATAGATTCTGATAATTTTGGATTCTTCAGCAGGTTTCAGGAATTGTAATATTTTTGTTGCTGAGCACTTTTTAAGTTGGTGACGCCTTAATGTAGAATGTTTCTTTAAGGACCTTATGACCAAATGCAGACTCTGCAGAGGTATGGCATGTGGGAGGAAGATAGTAGAGCAGCTTTTTGGTGAACAAAGCCCTTGTCTGAACTGGGAGGAAGAGCTATACACCCATCAGTGCATCAGAAAGACATGGGAAAATGGGCTGTGCTAGCTAGTGCTAGAGGAAGGCGAAAAGCTGAAGCCCTTAATCCTTCTGGCTAGTGTGCATGAGATGGACAGCACGGGAGCTACGTCAGCGCTCTGCTCATTTTCGTTTTCCCAGTTCTTGCTGGTTGATGAGTTTGTACCATTACTCACATTAATGTAATGAACCAGAGAAGAGAACCAAAACCTAATTCTCTGCTGCAGTTTGTTAAAATGTCCAATAATGCATTCTCCGAAGTGGAATACTGCTTCCAAAAAGGTACTAAGAAAAAATGCTGAATTTGAGATAAGGAACTCTCAGCCCAGAGGCTTTCCAAAATGAGCTTTTCACTAAGGATGGGCCTGCTGCAATGGCAATGGAAAAATCAGTTCAAGCCATGGTTTGAATGGACATTTTGACCCTCATTTTATTTATTTTTCACAATGGAGTTAATTTTTTTTCCCCTCTCCCCCTTCCAATTAACAAATTTTTTCTTTTGGTATTTCTTCTGCTTAAATGTATCAGAAGAAGGATCATTATCTGTGTTGGGGTTGGGAAGGAGATAAAACAGACACAGATCTATTTACAGTACTAGAATCAATCTCTGCTGAAATTTAGATTTTTATACAAATGAAGGAATAGTATTCCTGTCTTCTTATACAGTTTTAATCTGAAACTTTCATTTAAAATAAAGGGGGGCTATCATGATTTGGGATTTTCCTTTGCGTAACCAAACCAGCTCTTAAAGTTTAAAAAAATTATAGATCTATAGTTGAAGGTGTAAGAAAGTTCTTTTCTTCACTGCTCCCACTTTGGAAGACTTCATAAGTCTCCAGTTAAGTTGGTTATACTCATGCGTAGAAATAAGTCAAAGGAAAAAAACCTGGGGAAAACTTAATTAATCAGCTGAAAATGGACGAAGCATTGGACAAAATCCCAAGGCAGTATTAGTTAAGAGACAAAAAACAATGCTTGCATTATAACACTGTTCACAGGACTTGTGTTTTAACTTTGGTTTAAATGTAAACTTGATACCTGGACAAGTTACTCGGTGTTCAACTTCTTCCCTTTATAAAAATGCTTAAAACAGTAGCCAAAAATGCTGTGAGATCCAAAGATGGGAACTGTAGGCAAGTGGTATCTACTAAAATTTATTAAAAAAAGTACAGCCTTTATAATTTTTGAGCAATTTTAAAACTGCAACCTTGGGTGATTGAATGAAAAGCAGTAGGGAAAATGATTTCACTTTCAAGCTTCGTGCATCAGTATGCTTTTTTAAATATAATGAGAAAGCACTGTAGCAATTGCATCTGCATGTGGTGCTTTCCTTAACTGTTTAAAAGACGAGCATGATTGACTGTGTAAATATCGATAGCTTTAAAGACCTGAGGAAAAATTACTGTGAAAAACAGAATTTGGGTAGACTCGAATACTGCAATTTCAAGACAAGATTTCTAATGGAATGCCCTATGAGTAGTCTTAAGTAATTGTCCCTTAATAATAATAAAATATACGAGTCTCCAAGGTACTCCATCACCTTTGTGGAGAAAATGGCAGCCAGGAAGAAATTTTCATTACTCAAAGGTTGTTTTACAATTACAGTGGTTTGAAAAAATTAACAGTGCATGAAACGCACATAAAATTTCTCTTTCATTATTTATTAAATATTAACTTGTTTGAATTATAGACTGTCCATTATTGCCTACAGAGGGGTACTTTATTCATACTTGATGAAGGAAACCTCTGAGTGTAAGCCATTCTGTGTAGTTGTGCATTGGTTTTAAATTATCTGAAAAATTTATATTTTCTCTAGTTCTTTTCAGGCTTTCATTACATGAGCTCATGTTAAAATAAGCATGAGTGAAGAAATGGTGTTGAAGTCATGCTCTCCTTTCTGCTTGTAATCTAGATATGATCTTTGATACATCAAAAAATGTGAATTGTTGCACTAGTATGCATAATTATTAGAATGAATTCACTGCTGTCTGCCTTAAGCTGATGCTTATTATAAAAAAATTGCTTTTATAGTTGAGCATGGTAATATAAGAGACAAAATGATAATTCTGCCATTGTGAATATAATAAATACTGCTGCTATCTCCATTACCAAAGCAAACACATCTACCTCTGGTGAAATGTAAAGCACAATGTTGGCTTTAATAAAATACTAAGGATTACAGATAGTTCTCTTATTGGTGAGTATAAAACTGTAAATAAATCAGATCTATAGATGGTAGGGTTTTCTTTATATATATTTAAAGTTTCTATCATAATGTTATGCCACATTTCCATTCCAGTTTCAATAGTTATGCATTGAGTTATGCGTAGAGTGATGTGGTTGGTTCTTAGGCTGTACATATCAGGCTGGATTTTGAACCAATTAGAGCATTTTTAGGTCTGGAGAAGTTTATTTTTAGTCTCAAGGGGAGTTCAGTAGGCAAAGATGTCTTACAGTTTCTACTTCATGTTTATTTTGACTATATTTCTACTTGGACAAAATCCTTTTTCCCTTCATTCATGGACAGATTAAATAAATTGGCAGCTTGTGTAGATACAGGCAGAGCACAAAGAAAAGGCAATTCTGCCTTGGAATGTTACACTGCAGCTCTTTCACCTGCCTATGAATCGCAGTGAATGACACTTTTTTCTTCTTTCTTTTTGATCTGAAGCTTTATTTATAAATTAATAGTCTACTGTGCTATAACAGCACAGAAATCAGGGTTATGAGGTTGATGCAGAAAGGGAGTAGATGGAAAAATGAACTGGTATACATACCCGTAGAAGGAAAATAGTCATGCCGCTCAGTTTCCCTGGATAAATGATCCCACTTGATAAGGCATGAGTGCAGTGATCCCACTCCTAGGGAAGTTCTCTGAATTCTGCCTTGGGAAATAACAAGTCATTGAACTCCTGAAGCTTCCGTGCTTGAACTTCTGTTTCTAGTCTCAGTTTCAGGTTTGAAAGTCTGAGCTGTGAAAGTTTTGGCTCATCAGATTGACAAATTCCAAAGTGTTACTTATTTAAAGCAGGTTGAGGTAGTTGTACCATGTATTATGTAATCTTGTACTCAAAAAGATTCCCCTCCCAAGGTAGTCAAAAGAAAAAAAGTTGTTTTATATCGCTGTGTTCTAATACATAACAGGTGACCTACTTTTGTACTTTCTACATGGGAACACAAAGAACAACACTATATTTATGTACTTCAAGATATTTCTGCACATTTCTCTGTCCTTTCTTTATTTTTTCTTCCCTTTTTTGTGTTCCGTGCCCAGAAATGAGAGGCTCAATGAAATAAAAAAACTTAAAAAATTTTATAATTTGACCAGTGTACAAAATGTGCATAAATTTCTATATAATGTAATCCTAAATGTTCATTTTCACATTTCTTTGAAAAAGAAGGATTTTTTTTACATCTGTGTCTTACATATGCCTCTGTATTTGTCTGAATTTTAGGTTTTGGTATGTGTCTCATTTTTTTTTTTTTTTTTTTTAATTCCCTTTTAAGATACTGTTGGGTCTTTTTATTTAGTTTTTAGTTTTTTTCTTGGCAAGGGAGGAACTTGACTTTTGCATAATTGACTGTGAAAAGCGTGTTATTAAAATTGATACATAGAGAATGCTGTTAAATGTATAGTTTAAATTTACCTTTTTTACTTTCTGATAAAACACATTATTGTAACAAACTCAGATAGCAGAAAATTTTCAGGCAGTGATATTTTTCAGATTCGTGGCATCTGTTCAGTTGGTGCTTATGAAGCACTTCAAGATATTCAGATGAATGATGCTATATTAGTGTACGTGTTAGATGGCACTGTTCAAAGGAGCAGCATGTCTAAATAAAAGCATCTTGGACTTTTATAAATTTAGTTGTATACAAACCTTCCTGGGTAAAATAGCCTATGAAAGGCAAAACATAAGCATTAAATTCCTTGGATGTCTTTTATTGGGGAAGCAGGATTGATAAAGGCACAATATGTTGCAGGCTTTATTTCACAGTTCTGCCAGCACGAATTCAATCTGAGCTAGAGCACATCTGATATTCCTGCCAGTCCTTCTCCCTCCTGATTGAGCTTGATCAGCTTTCTTTGTTTTTCTCTTAAAATGAAGACTGTTTTATGATCATCACTAATGAATTAGCGATGTCCTGTTCAGGGGCTTTTCTTTACAGAGTGTTTCCCCCCAGCATTAAAATATTCTTTATCAACACAATATAGGGTAAGGTAATGAGGAAAAATAGATGTGAAGTTGAAGATGGATTGTGATGGAGAGAAATATATAGAGGAAAACTAGACGTTTTTACAACAATTGTGTTATTCTTTTTATCCCTGTAACACAGTTACTCCTCCTCCGCCCCCCACACAACAGATTTGTAATGAAAGAATAGAATCTTGTGCAGGCTGCAACTCCCAGAGGTAAAACCCACAGTACTAGACTTCCATCTGTATAACCTATCTTACTTCAGAGAGATTTCATCTAGTTTTCCTTGGTTAAATTAGTGTGAAATACTGTCTTTGCAAGTTCATTAAAATTATTCTTTAATGGGTGTGTATGTATTTTTTTAAGTTTTATATTCAGTTTCTTGGTGGTAGTGCTTGCTATTTACCTGCTGTTTTCTTATCCTTACTGTTATGTCCTGATGTTTGTTACGCTCTCATGCCTTTCCACTCACCTTCATGGCCAGAAGTGTTACTCCTGATCTGTTTTCCACAGAAGACTCTCTCCCCTCCTACACCCATAATAAAATACTGGAGTAAAAAAAAAAAAAGTCACCTGTGTTAGTTACATGTAATTGGAGTGGGGAAGAGAATCATCTTTGGTTGAGTAATACATTTTCATAGAATTTAAGAGGATTTTTTCACCATTTCACATTTACCAAACGTAGTCCTTACTGGTTAGTAAAGGCTTTTATCTGCTTGGCAAAACCTGAATTTGAAATAAAGCTTCAATCAGCATGCTAAAATGTACTGATTCAATATTTTGAATCAATATACATGTATTCAGTAGTTTCTTAGGAGCAGTTAGACCTACATGGGAGGCCTAATGCTGATGGATCTGCACATGTGGCTCATTCAATAACCTGCATGCCTACAGGTGCAAGTAAAGCTACAGGGCCAAGTGTAAGACTGGGCACAGTCTGGTGAGAACTTTGCTTGCCTGCTGCAGGGTGAGCAAAGCATCGTCGCTCCACAGATTGGGAGCGCTCCAGGGGTCAGTGACTTCTGCTTTTCACTGGCTTGTAAGACAGTATAGCACTATCCCTCTCCTTTGCCAAGTAATAAATCCCTCTTCCCCCAAAACATGAGCAAGTAGCTGAATTAGATACATAAATTACTATGAATATACACAGGATCCACCTAAGCTACTTTTGTGAAGGGCAGTGATTGAACACTTGAATAAGTAAGGCTAATAATAAGTCTTATCTGAATAATCTGGATTTGTCTAATTGCCATTTAAAAGCTTCTTCACTTTTCCCACACAGAGTTTACCATTACTGAAGGTATGTGCTTCAATACCAGGTAATCTGCCACTTTGTTTTCCTAAGTTTGTTACTTTGCTCATCCCTGTTCTTTAAAGAGTTTGCACTTCAGCTTTGAAATTTTTGAGTGGTTATCTTATAAATAAGTTGTTTGCATATGTTAATTAGTTATTGAGTGGAGACTTGATGCCAGTATGAACCAAAACTTTACAGAGTTCTGTATTTTATTGCTTTAATCGTGGAATCAAATTGTTTAGGTTGGAAAAGACCTTTAAGCTTCATATACACAGTGGATTAAACATGGGCTTCCATGTCTGATTAATTGATATGAATTATTCTCCTGTGATTCTTTTCTTCTTGCATCTCTGCCACGCACAGGTACTTGTTCCTTGCATAGGTGCTGATGCATGTGTCCAGAGGAGTGAGGCACTGATGCAAGGGGCTGATCTGGCTGAAAGCTAATGGGTTCATTTTCAGCAGAATGCTTGTGTGGCTGCAGAGCTGGGGAGGAGACAACATGGCTGGGAGATGTGGAAGGGAAGGAGCCACAGCAGCTGGAATTTAGATTGGTAGCATAAACTGATGTAGAACTGAACCACAAGAGACTTGGGTATGGTACCAGATCTCAGTATCTTCTCTTTCTTAAGATCTGTAGTATGTTGAGATTATATACAAGTAAGTGACTGAATCATTACTGTTCCCCTTCTCCCCTGGAGGCCTCTGAACACTCAGTAAATTCCAGAGGAATGGGAGAAAGCTGACCTTATGGCACAACTCAGAAAGGGTAAATGGAATGACTCATAACCTGGGTCAGTTTAACATTTGCCTTTGGCGGAATAATTTTTGACTAATGATATGGGACATAACATGTAAAAGAGAAATAGTAATTCTAATCAGTACTCCTGAAAATAATTTTTGCCAATTAATTTTTGCTTTATCTTTATTGTGATTTTGCTTTATCTTTATTGCGGTAACATTCTTGTGACATTGCACATAGGTCTGGGGTGATCTGCATGCTGTGGATTGAGATTGCTATGGTGTATGTTATGATTTTAAATACTTTTTTCTAAATGTGGGTGAGAAAACTAAGTCATGAATTTTGCATAGACTCTGAGACAAGCACTGAACACAGCTATTTTGCTAACAAAGCTCGCAGGATCCTTTTGGGATCCTTTGTCATCCTTTGTCACTTAATTTCTGCAACTACAAATGGAAAGAGTTTAATAAAAGGTAATAAACTAATTTGATATCTTAATTAAGATTACAAGTCTGATAAAGTTAAAATGTATTAATGCTATTGTATTCTGTAGGCCTTTTAATACATTTCAAGAAAGAAAATCAAGTAAAAGATAAAAAGAAAAAAAACCAAACCCTGAGCAATGGGAGTGATAGAGTCAATGGCAGAGCAGCTCTTCCATGAAAAAGAATGGTTTCGTCTTCATTGTCTTCTTTTGTAGAGTTTATTCCATCCCAAGACTGCAGACTCCTTAACCTTCCAACCATTTTCATCTTTGAGCTGGAAGTCTTTTGTCTACATAATATGTGGAAGAAATTTTGGTATAATTTTTTTTTTTCTGAACACCTCTAATTTTTATTGCAATTTTCTTTGTCACGTATTTTTGAAACACATAATTCTTCATTAGCTTTTTTGCAGCACAAAATATCCTATGTCTGTCAGAAGCTTACAATTCCATTCTTCATCTGTCCACCCAAGCATCTATTGTTACTTTTTGAATTTATAATTATGTCTTAATTTCATAAAACAGTAGAAGTGTAGTACATCTAATATAAGTACTAATGCTGTTTTAAAAACTTATGGGATGGGAGAAGAATGAAAGAGAGTGGCAGTTTGTATAGTTGCTGGGTTGGGGTGTAAGGGAATCATGGAGATGAGCCCTGCTGTGTGAGCAGAAGCAGCAAATTAGGGTGAAGCATCAGACATAATTCTCCTTGGTTTTGTTCCTTGATCAATATGCAGATGCATTTTGGTCATATCAATCTTTTCTGCTTATTTAATGTACTTTCATTTTATGAGACCTATACAGTCATTAAATGGAGTACTTTGAATTGGGTTTGAATTATTTTCACTTGCTGTGACATTGGTTTCAACATACTGGGTTCACTTACTGGATATCTGTAGCTGCCGTTAAGATATAAATAGCTCATCTACAAAACCAGGTAACTGTCTGTAGCCAAGTGTCTCAGGTTAAGTGATCTGACCTACTTGAGCAAGTTGCACAGACTTGGTATCTCTATTTCAAAATGTCAGGTATTGTCCAGTAGTCTGTTTTTGTTATTTTTCATTTTTTAAAATTTTACTCTGAAAACTGGGGAAATACTAATTCACAGCAGAACAATTTGATTGCAGTGTGAACACTGCTGAAGATCAGTTTGCTTAGAATGGACTTTTGCTGAGCAGCAGCCCATGTACTGCTGTGTGACAGGATCATTCTTAATTCTCAGTTTGCTGTCTGCCTGGCAGTGCATGCTCAAGGGGCTAGCTGGAAATCAAAATAGATGCCTTTTACGGAGCCCTGTCAGTGCATACTCTGACGTTGTGCTCTTTCATGCTGTGATGCCTGGGTAGCTTAGGTCCAATCTACACTAGAAAAGTTTTGCTGGTATGGCTCTTCCAGATGATTCTTTCAGCATACGTGTAGTGGTACAAATGCACTTTTGCCAATGCAGCCTATGTTAGCTCATGAATGAAATGGGATAAATTACACCGGCAAAAGCCCTTTTGTATACTTACTCTTTTTGCTGGTATAAAAATACTGGGGACCTTTCACTTCATTGCCGTTATGCTGCACTAGGAAAAGTTTGTAATCTAGAGCTGGATTTAATATAACTCTTTTAGTAAAGACTAGAACATAGAAACAACTGTGTTACACTTAGTAAGCAAAGCTAGTGAAAAATACTGGATGAGTCATAATGAATACTGTGAGTCTTTTTTTCTGTCCTCCTTTTTTGTCCTCAAAACAATTTGATGGTGCTGGTTTAACAGATGGGCAGAAAACCTATCAGTGTGTGTTGGAAAACTGTTTCCAGATGAAGAACAGTTTTCTTAAGTCATTTGCACTCTTTTTTTTCTTTGTTCAACATTGACTGAACTAGTCAAAACATTTTAAGCATATTAAGGAATAACATATTAAGCAAGTCTGTACAATAATTAAGTTGAAACTAGAAGCTAAGAGTTCTTAGAAATATTTACATTAGTATTTGACTCAGTATAAATCTTATGATAACTACTTTTGAATCTTCTAGGAACCTTGTGCTGAAGGTAAAGAAAATGTTTGTCAGGGTTGGTATGCTGTTTCAACCTGAAAATATTTAGGATTGTCTAGTAAATCTATTTCTGAATCCAAAATGAGCTGTGCTTTTCACTTTGCTGTAAGTGCTCAGATATTTTGAGGCAGAGAGACATAAGGTTTATGGCTATCCTTCCAAGAGACATATTGTAGAGTTATTAAGGTGTTGCAGCACCCTTTTTTTTTTCCATGGACTTTATTTCAGTTCATTTCCTTGTACAGCAATTGCACAGCAGTGCTGTGCCTGAATTCAGGTGGAGGTTTTAATGGTTCTTCCTTACCTGTTTTGGTCCTGGTCACTGCTATTATGAACTGCAAGGTCTGCTCTCTGCATGTTCTTTGGGAAGACCCAGCCTCTTAAATTTTATGTAAGGTTAACAGTCTGCGTAATTTTGCAGAGTATGAGCAGAGTACTTGGCAGGAGGTGCCAAAAAGCTGTGGCGGATTTATGTTGTGCTCTAATCTCAAAACAGGTTCAAAGGATACTGATGATAACAGGTGACTAATAATACATCATGAAATAACTCTTCTGTGGTGGAGATGAGTCAGGTAGTTATCAATTTCTAAACACACTTGCAAAGCAAGATCCATCTAACAAGGGAGGTTTGGAAGTTTTTTGGATTTGTGATTTGCTGGAATCCGGCTAAAACATTTATGTAGATTTTGGAATCTTCTTTCCTGTCCATATTATGTGAAAAGAAGTGGGAGAATCCTGTAATTTATTATACCTTCAGTGTCTAGTAATTCTCAAGCCCTTGCAATGTCTCCAGTATGTTTTCCCTTACATAAGATAAGAGAAATCTCTGGTCTGCAGTTTTTTTCCCATTAAGATGCTTTCTCTCTTACCTCTGCCTGCAGGCTTTCCATGCAGTTCTTACTGGTGAATCGTCTGATTCCTCTCAAGCCCTCACTGGAGGGGAGCTAGCGAAGTGATCGCTTTCAGGAGGAGGCAGTAAGAGAAGTGTAGCTGAAAAATAGCTTTTTTTCATAAAGCATATATATCACTTGCAAGTGGGGATACTATAGCTTCGTTTGTTATCAGGCCCAGACTTCTTACACTGTGCCCCTTTTTTCAGAAAATTCCTTTGAAGATCTGGCCCAGCTGCTACATGTTCTCTGGGAAAGGGAAAAGCAGTACTGTGCCTCCACAACTGCATTGCTAGCTTGTAGCAATGTAGGACTGAAAAACTCATGCTGCTTATAATATATTTCCAAAATTTTAGATGCTACTATTAAGATAATGTTTGAGAATCTGAACTTTAAAGATCCCATTTAGTTCTCAGGACTTCTGAAAACCTTGGGAATGAAAAGCTCAGAAATAGAGAAAAAAAGTAAAATATACATACCAATGTAGTTTTAAAAAACTTAGAACCATGTCATGGTTTCTTGAGGGCTGACTTACTTTTTGAACTCTTGACACTGTTGCTGATGATGTTTGCCTTCTCTCTCGTTGTCCAGGGAAGGAAACAGTGGTTAGGTCCCTCTTTTCATCTCCCCATCTTCTGCTTCCTCTTGCCTGACTGTACACCAGATTTTCCAGCTTTACTTGGTACTGAGGGTAAGGGACACTGAGATTCACAGCACCGTAAGTGGTTACTTGGAGAGTACAGGTAGAATGGAGAACATACATCCAAACAGTCCTTAGACTCCCAAAATATGGGTCCTCAAAAACGTGAAGCATGGGTAGAAGTATTCTAAAATGTTCTGATTTATCAGACCAACGAATGTTTGTTTCTTCTTCTGTTTTTTTTCTTCTCTCAGAAATGTACTTCTGGTGGTTTGTGGATTTTATTAACATGATTCCTTCAGTGAGTCCAGACAGACGTCCTTCTTCTTAGTTGCTGTGGGGCCTTTGATACTCCATTTCACTTTTTTCATCTTGCTGTATTTTTAAAACTGGAATTATGTTCAACGTATTTTACCCCTGCAACAGACTTCATACAAAACTTCTCTGTCATTTGTTGCAGTGTATGAACTCTTGAGTGATTATTTGTAAATATATACTCACCTACCACCCCCCCCTTTTTTTTTTTTTCTTCCTTTTTACAAGCCACTACTTGTTGTGGTTGTATATGAGAAGATGGAAAACTGGCATTCTCTAAATAAGCCAATGAAATTATTTTCCTATTTCCTGCTATCAAATACAAAATTTTATTATTGAAGCCTGATGCTCCTAAGGAGTGCTCTGTCTTACCTAGAATGCCTTTGAAGATTTGTCTGCTTTCCCTTACTCCAGCAATTTGCCTTGATCCCTAACACTGCTTGCTGAAGTCAGACCAAGCATGATTAACTTTGTGGATAAAAAGGAGTCTTCAGAAGAGTTAGAAGAAACTTGGAATTGTTGCTTTCTGGGAATGTTTGACATTTTGAAGTCTGATTTTCATCCAATTCATGACGAATCTAAAACTTCAGAGAAACAGAAATCAGAAGGGATGTGTACTTTGGAATTGGATAGGCCTTACTTGCTTTTCCCCTCTAAATTATTTCATAACATAATAGGACATAATTAAAATATTTTCCTTTAAGTACGAAGCAATAGCTGCTTCCAGACAGTTACTGAAATTTCTTCTAAAACAATGCATTTAATTTTGAATTCTTATTTATAACAGCATGCAAACATGGATTAAAAAAAAAAAGCCAGTGCCTTGCAGGGGCTACATTTTTCATTCTTAGTTCCTTTGCGTAAAAAAAATGGAAACTGTTAAAATCTGGAATTTTTATACTGGTACTCAAGTAATTCTGTGTCCTAGAGCTTTATTTCCTCTCTAGTGTTTGCTCTTGGAGAGTGAAGGAGCTGAGGTCCATCAGAGCTGTCCCAGAAGCCCACTGGTGGCTGTGCTGGCCATCATGGGCAGGACCAAGGGCCGCCGATCTGATGGCTGACTCTGCCTCTCTGAGGGCTCCAATAATGTGAGCCTCTGCCAGGTTCCTCCACTTCAGTCAGTCCTAATAAGCCATTTTATTTACAAATACAACCTGCATAATGTCTCCTGAAATGCAGTTAGCTAATCCTGCCTTTTTAATTACTTACAATGACTTTAACTGGATCAGAAAACAGCAAGAAAGATAAAGTAGTAATGTAATAGAGTTCGCACAGTGGGAGGACTCTTGCTGTAAGCTGCAGCCAGAGTACTGTGTTCCTAGACTGTCTCCATCTGCAATGGCTGTCACCTGCCTCCTAGCTCTGCCGCAATGACCGGACTGCCATGGTGCAGGAGTCTGCTGTGATGCAAGTACCAAGACAGCCACATTCATTTAAGAGATTCAGTGGCTGGAATTTGTCAGTATTTCAGGCTCTCAAGCCTTGGAGAAAGCTTTTTGTGCTGAGAATGACTGACCAGTTTTGACCCCCAGTGTGCCACTGCATCTTGCTGGTGCTTTTGGAGTAGTTAGACCTTATGGCCCTTCTGATGCTTTCTGTTTGCCACTTTCTCACCATTTCAGCAATCTGGTAAGTACACCAGTGTCTTCAAAAACAAAATGCAAATCTTTCTTCCTTTTCTAAAGGGTACTGCATAGGTTGAGTAGTTACTCAGCATAGCTGCTTCTGCTGGGAAGTCAGGCAGACCTTCATGTTGAGACTGGCTGGTTACTGGTGGCTCTGTCTGCTCTATTGAATGTTGGTTCGGGGGAGCCAATATCCTAGAGCAACTATGACTGCTCTTTACTTTCTGGCCATCTCCAGCCACACAACTGATAGGCCTCACATGTGTCTCTGTGTTACATACTTATTTAGGACTTGTAGCATTTCCCTGACTGGCTGTTTCTGATTTTTGTTTTTTTCTTTTAGCCTTCCATTTTTTTTCTTAGCAGTTCCAACACACAAAGTAATTTTAGACCGTACCCGAAGTACCCATGAGTTCATATATTTCTACAAATGTTCATATTTAAATGCTTTCCCTGTATATTTTGTCTAAAATAAAATATCCCTTTTCACATACTTAGTTTGCAAATAGAATGGCAAATGTCATAAAATCAATTAAGTGAATCAAGAGTTTTATTTGAAATAATATTCACAAACTTTTGTTGTTTTTCTCAGTTGGTAGAAATTACGACTTCTTTCCTTGCGTGGCATAAAGAGTCGCTAGGAACCTAGAGGGGTCAGGTCAGGGTCAGGCTTGGCACTGTGCTAGCACTGGTGTGGTTAGTGAGCACACCTGCCAGCTGTTGGTAACTCTCTGTCAAGGTTCTTGTGTCAGAGAAGTGAGTATGTAGCATTTGATAAATCCATGACTTGCTACCCCCGAGATTACCCAGTGAAGAAATACATGGCAAACGCTCCTGTGGTAGGCGGAGAGGTCAGTCAGCAGTCAGTGGCCATTCTCTATAAATGAGTTTAAAATGACTGAGGGCTAAATATGATGGAGGTATATAAAATCATGAATGCTGTGGGAAAAGCAGAGACATAATGGACAGTCACTCTCTTCCATTACAAGCACTAAAAGGCACTGAATGAAACCATCGGGTGGCAGGTTCACAACATAAAGTTGCTTCTCCGTGCAACATGTGTTTCAGTTGTCATGGAAAGCAGTGATTGCTAAATGTTTCCATGGGTTCAAGGAGTGATTTTATGGTTAACAGAAAACCAGAATTGAGGATTATCAAATGTAACAGTACCGTTGCTCATAATATTGCTAAACCATGAATTGTTGCTCCATGGAGCTTCTGCTTTCCGAGTTGTCCATAGTTTGGGCTCAGTACCCCGTGTTGGAAGAGGAGCTTGGCTAACCTGAGGGTGAAATTAAGTCACAGAAGCTAATAGCCAAGACCACAGCTAGTCCAGCAGCTTGTCTCTTAAGATCTGTTGACGGTCATTTTACTCGGTTCTAGAGATTATATGCTGCTTTCTGAGCAGAGATATCCCCGCGAGATATGTTTGGGAGTACTAAGTTTTACATATTAGAATTGCAGATGTTGTCATGTTTCCAGTCAAGACTCTTTGCTACTGCTACTTCTGGATTTCCAATGTTTCAGTGATAAATGGTCATGAGTGTATCAATACCGTTAATTTTGAAGACCATTGATAATCTTTACTTAATTTTCTGCCGAAGATAAATAGATATTTTCACTTTTTGATTATTTTATTTTTGCTTGGCAAAATACACTTTCTGGATGGTGGAAAAATGTAAATCTTAATTGTGGTGCAGTGTAATAATTTCTTTACTTCAGGATAGGTTTCCTATAAGAAAGTTCAGTATATGCTATTGAGAAATTGTTTTTCCCATGGATTTTTTAATTCTTTTTTTTTTCCCCTAAAGGAAAGGTGTTTAATTTAAACAATGGTAATGTTAGTTTTAGAGAAGAATCTGCTTCTTTCCTGATCTTGAAATGATTCATAACTATAAGCAATGAATTCCACAAATTATGCTTTGTGAGGCTTGAGAAAAATCTGTTTTCAGACTAAATATTATTTAGAATTTGAAGAACTGTAACAAAAATTATGCTAGAATCATATAAGTGCACAATGAGTCTGTATGTTTTCTCAATTTTATATTTATTAAATTGCTAAACATCGTTTATCCTTCAGGCAGCATATTTTTTTGTCCATTCAACTTTGTGTCAATTATTAGATATAATTGGTGACAGATGTAGGTAATAATAATTGGCTCATAGATAATTATGTAATTCTACAAGGAAAATATTGCCATTATTTATTTAATAACAATTATTCACTAAATTAAATGTTACCACCCATCTGTTAACAACCCGTACCTTTAACAACTGAAAGACTTGCTTGAACTTACTGTTTGCTTCCTTGGATATGCAATCTTAAAAAAAAAAAAAATCTTGATATTTTTAGCATTGAGCTCATTATTTTGAACTCTGCTACCAAAGACATTAATTTTTAATTTTCTGTCTCTGTGGCATTAGTGGTAGTAGAACTAAAACGTGTCACCAGTACCATATTTGAGAAGACTTAGCTTTTCATTTTTATCTGTTTCAAAATAATAGATGAAAAACTATGGTTTCTGTTTACATTGATGTTTAATCATATTGAGAAGACAAGTACATTTTTATGAAATCTTACTCCATGGTATTCTCAACCTTCATACATGTATGTGCTTCCTGATTTTGACAATATAAGTATGTTTTTCTTGGAAAAAATCATGGTCAGTATGCATGAAAGATCCCAGACTAGTAGTAATAAATGATACTATTATTTTAGGTTGTTGAAGAACTTTTACAGGTGGCAGAAAAGGTGTCGTGCCACAGCTCTCTAAAGGCAAACATGGAGCGTGTATTAGGGGGTTGTTTTGTTTTGTTCCATCTTTGAGGAGCAGGTGTGCAGGTATGCTGTTCACATTCCCCTTTACTGGTGTTCGTAGGTGAGCAGTGATTCAGGTTTGTGATCTAACAGGTTTGGAGGCTATGGTGAACACTACAGAGCAGCTTGTATGTGGTAGGTTGGGAGGGATGTGACATTTCCTTCAGCTTCCTTGCGTTCTTGTTACTGCATGTGCAGCTAAACTTTATAGTAAGTAAGGGCAGGAGTTGTATTTTACCAGTTGGTATAACTTTTTTAGCAAATTGCAACAAAGGTGGGGAAGGAAAGGTTTTCTTTTTTTTCTTTTTTCAGTTTCAGTTTCACTATCCAAATTGTACAAGATAGAAGGTATTAAAGCACGATCAGAGGTAACTGCTGTCAGTCTTTGTGTCATGCTTAAATACTTTATATTTCTATTGGAAGGTCGAAAGTCCGGCAGCTGTGGAGGCTAACTTCAAATGCAAGTATTTGGAATCTGAACACTTAACGGTCAGGTTGGCTTTCGAACAACAGTCTTTTCTTGCCCATCTTAGTACTGTTGCTAGGTTTTATTATTGCTAGAAGAATTGGCAAGAATTCTGGCAGACTGAACAAATTTCTGCCATAGGCTGACCTCTTAAATTTTAAAAAGGGTTTACAGTAGGAGATAGGATATATTAATGCATGATGTTTTAAAATTTTGCAGTTATGTTCAAGTTGTCCGCAGAAGCACTCTGGATGACACAAGGTTCACTTTGTTCTCCCAGAAAGTGTGAGGTCCATAAAACCTGTGTGATTTATAGCCTATGGAATACCTGTTGACTCTAAAAATGATAAAATCAAGTAAATCTGCAGCTAATTGCAGGAATTTATTGATAGTATGCCAAGGAAGAGGTGGGAGGAATTAAATATGCATTTATTAAAGATAAAAATTACATATATTCTAAAGTACCGAGGGAGTTAACATAGCTGATACTAAAAAAAATGGAGTTACACTTTTGCAGAAATGTTTTCCTGAAGGTGTAAGTATGATAGGGGTGAATGGTGGGTGTTGCAAAGAGGCAGGAGAGACCCATAAGGAGAGAGTAATGTGAAAGAAATATTTGCAGCTTATATATATGGTAAAGAAGAAAGTAGTATTTCCCCCTTATCCAGGGGCCAAGGTAATAGCATGATTTTTTTTTTTTTTAATTTGCTTTTACAGCACTGTAGCACTACTGATCTTAAAGTATCTCCTGGCATTTATAAGTATGTTAGAAGCGATCCATGTTGTCGCATATACAAACTGACATTTTTGGATGCACATTTTAGTGCAAAAATAATGATAAAAACTCAAAAAAATGTAGGATATATCTCACTGAAATGAAAAAACAAAGTGCAGCTAGAAAAGACTAGCTCAGTAAGGTAATCATAGACTTGTACACCTTAAGTCTGTAACTCTCCATGTATACCTTTATCCAGATGTAAAAGTATTTAAGAATTAGGTCATTAACCATTAACATAATGAATTATAACACACAAATGAACCAATGTCTCTTCTGCTCTCCTTTGAAGTCTCTGATTCAGCCAAGAGTCAGCCATCTTTGCCATCTGTGCCATCTCAGCAACTGGTAGGATGTTTGAAAGAAGTTATTTTTGACTAAGATTTTCGAAACACATCATCCATTTTCCTTTATTTTCTTTTATCGTTGCATGTGTCTATTGCAACATGGCATGCTACTGATGGAAACTGAATCATTGTACCTTTACATAATGCTCTATATTCAGAAATTCTACTTAGCTATTGTATGATACCATATTAATAAAAATTAAAAGCTGCCAAAAATACTGGGATTTTCAGGCCAACATGTAAATTTAGGTTATCTTTTACATCCCTCTACTCATAACTATTTTGCTTGCTTTCATGGTTTTAGTCACGATGCTAACTTAGCTAAGTAGGAGAGAGCCAAAGTCATATAACTTTATTTAGATGAGTCCTTGTCTTTGTTCGGGAAAGAGATGGTTTTCTTCAGCCACTCCAGTAGTACAGTTGGAAGGGCATAATTCCTTTACATGGGTTTACTATGCAGTTGCAATATATTTTCAATGCAATTATCTCTTGCAGATATGAGAGTACATTTCTTTTCATCCTGCTTCATTTTATATACTGATGTGATGCTCCATTTCAAGGAGGACTGCTTATTGTTCACCTGTTGGGACTTTAAGAAATATTTTCCTGACAGTAAAAATCCTCATTAATGTCTGCTTGAAACTTATTAATAACAAGCTTTATTCACCCCTTTGTTTTTGAGTTTTGGATGCTCTCCTGAAATTTGAGCAGAAATGCCTTTGGCTTTGGTAATGAGCAAGCAGTGCAAAGCTAAGGGCTTAGGTGAGAGTGGGGAGGAAACTGTCAAGGTGGAAGGCAGGTGATGGCACTAAATTACTCTTAACAGATTAATAAGACCAAACTGTATGAACTAACTTGTATTTGTATCCTTTCACAAGTTACATTCCTTCATATTTTTTGTGTATCTTATTTTTGAGTATACTAACATTCTATCATACTGTCGTTCATTGGTATCTCATGGCTTAGACAAGTGTACTCTTCAGTGGGTAAAAAACTGGCTGGCTGGACGAGCCCAGAGGGTTGTGGTGAATGGAGATAAATCCAGCTGGCAGCAGGTCACAAGTGATGTTCCCCAGGGCTCCGTACTGGGGCCAGTTCTCTTTAGTATCTTTATCAATGATCTGGACAAGGGAGATCAAGTGCACCCTCAGTAAGTTTGCGGATGACACCAAGTTGGGAGGGAGGGTTGATCTGCTCGAGGGAAGGAAGGCTCTACTGAGGGATCTGGACAGGCTGGATCGTTGGGCTGAGGCCAGTTGTATGAGGTTCAACAAGGCCAAATGCCGGGCCCTGCACTTTGGTCACAACAACCCCATGCAATGCTACAGGCCTGGGGAAGAGTGGCTGGAAAGCTGCCCTGCAGAAAAGGACCTGGGGGTGCTGGTAGACAGCCAGCTGAATATCAGCCGGCAGTGTGCCCAGGTGGCCAAGAAGGCCAATGGCATCCTGGCCTGTATCAGAAACAGTGTGGCCATCAGGAGCAGGGAAGTGATCGTCCCCCTGTACTTGGCACTGGTGAGGCCACACCTTGAGTACTGTGTTCAGTTTTGGGCCCCTCACTACAGGAAAGACGTTGAGGCGCTGGAGGATGTCCAGAGAAGGGCAACGAAGCTGGTGAGGGGCCTGGAGCACAAGTCTTAAGAGGAGCAGCTGAGGGAACTGGGGTTGTTTAGCCTGGAGAAAAGGAGGCTGAGGGGAGACCTTACCGCTCTCTAAAACTACCTGCTGAGAGGAGGTTGTAGTGAGGTGGGTGCTGGTCTCTTCTATCAAATAACCAGTGATAGGACGAGAGGAAATGGCCTCAAGTTGTGGCAGGGGAGGTTTAGATAGGATATTAGGAAAACTTTCTTTACTGAAAGGGTTGTCAGGCATTGGAAAAGGCTGCCCAGGGAAGTGGTTGAGTTACCATCCCTGGAGGTATTAAAAAAGCATGTCGACAGAGCACTCCATGACATGGTTTAGTGGGCACGTTTGATGGTTGGACTTGATGATCTTAAAGGTCTTTTCCAACCTAAATGATTCTGTGATTCTGTTCTATGATTCTGTTCTCATCTCTTTCAACCCATAAGTTCATTTCTTCTGTAATTCCCCACCCGGGCTTCATCTCTCTCCTGTTCCATATTATACCTTTCTGTCCCCCTTTCTGTTTCCATCTTTTTCACATATGCTGTACACATTGCTTTGCGTCTGTAATGCTATGAAGCCTGTTCAAAACAGAAATAGGACAACTAGATTTTTACTGGCAACATTCTTTTATTTTTACTTAGCTCCAAAAAAAGCCAGGAGGAGTGTTGACTTGTAGAGGTATTATTGCTTTGCTGCCTGTTATGGGTTTGTGTGGCGCGGTTTTCCCTTGGTGGCAGGGGAGGGGGGGCTACAGAGGCGGCCCCTTTAAGAAGCTGCTGGAAGAATTCGCTGCCCCAAATGTCGGACCCGCGTGCCAAAATGTCGGACC